>JABXJD010002083.1:0-62400 GCA_013375575.1 Percina caprodes
GAAGAAGATGAATGCTCATTTCTATCAATATGTTGGACTTTGACAAAATGTATATGCATTCACAAGCCAGAACTCTAAATTAGATTTTTACATTTTGAATTTAAATTTTGTCATTCGTCACGCAAAAGAAAAATCTAAATCTAAATTTCAAAATGTTACTCTGTCATTACTCATTTGTCCCAGGTGTCTTATGTTCACCTGCTATTTTTCTGTGGTTAAAGTAAATTAAAATGTCCCTGATGCTGATACTCAAAATACTACTGCAACAAAATCATCTGTGTGTTTCAACAATCATAAGGCTAAATTCACTGCTTTTGTGCCTTATTTTGTGTGTGTGTGTGTGTGTGTGTGTGTGTGTGCGCTACATCCTTTTCCAGCTACTGCCTACCTTTTTTCTTGACTGCAGGCTCAGCACCCCCACTCTCTCAACACTGATACTCAGCTTTTAGACAAAAATATCTCTTCCCCCACCTCCATTTCCGCCAGTTTTGAGAGATGTGACATCACAGGGTCCATCATGTGATCCACCCACACAAAGCTTTGCAGTGATATACGGGGCCTACCTGTGACGCACATACTTCCTCTGTGTAACCCTTTACAAGCCAGAGCACTGTTTGCTAATGAAAGAAACAATTTGGCCCCATCTTTGTATTTATGGACAAACAAAAATCATTAAAAGCATGGAAACCAAACTAAGACTTGTCACATTAAAGGAACCATTCAGTTAATTTATTCTGCCTTGAAGTGTGTTTGATTTTATACAAGTGTTTAAACTTATTAGGATAAAACTCCTTTAAATGTACAATCTTGTTGTGGAGGGTCCCAACATATAGAATATCACAATCACTACATAACAAAAAAGAGTGACGGAATAAATAAAAATAGACATACAAAAAAGACAAAGCACATACATTCATTAATGAAAACATTGAAAACATTACAACCAAAGAAGTCATTAATAGATGAACAATTGAGTGTAAGTAATACATTCAGGTATGAACGGTATTCACACATAAGGTATAGACAGGTAGTGTATTAAAGTATTGTAAACTTAAAAAAGTGTTAGCAAACATGATAAGATTACAAGGGAAACAAAATTAGCCTTTTGAATGTGGCAAATAGTCTGGAAAATCCTGACAGAATGTTCTAACCTTGCACAAACAGAGCTTCCACTAGTGCTCACCAAACTTGCACTAAAGATGTCTGCCTCATTTTCATTTTTAAAGAAATCCACTGAAAATAAACAGTGGTAATATTCTTTAAACTCTTTGTGATATTCTGGACATTAAATGTTAAAAGGAAATTCAATTACTAATGCCAATCTGATATTCATTCAAAAAGTGGAAAGTGAAATTGGAAAATCTGTGATAGAAAATGGAAACTCTTATCTGAAATTATCATGTGATTAGGATGTGGGCTGCACGCAGATCCAACTCAAAAACAACTTGAAACTGTAAACTGACTTAAGAAAGTGTTGAAATCAGATCAGTTTCAGATTCAACTTCTCCAAATTGTGTTGTGCAGGAATACGAGTGTCTTGACTGAGGCTCTAAAACAGAAGTGAGCAGCCTTTTTTTAAGGAGACATCAACAACGGTCCATGTCCAGAATTATGCAAGCTAATATTTTCATTGTATCCTGCAGTTAAGCAATTATCCTCCCTACATTAAGTATAAAAAATAATAAAAATAATGAAAACGTGGTTCCCACAGCGCTTCACATTCCAGACTTTATTTTACTATAAATATTTCTAGTTTTCTCTCCTCTTCATGGCAATAGAACTGGTAGGCTAGGCCTACCAAAGATCATCTATTATATGAGAATATGAATAACTCGTAAAAAATCTTAACACACATTTAGCCTACATCTCCCCAGCACTTTTAAGCACATCGCTCAGTCTTCCGAAAGATGCTCAGTTGTTATGGAGAAATATAACTAGCCTACACCCTCGCATGAGTGAATCCTGTATTCTCTGCTAAACGCCAGTGTGTTGTCTGACAGTAACTTTAACACACTATGAGAGTCATAACAAACATTATTAGTTGAATTTCAAATATTTAACTTAAAATATAACACATTAAGGGACTCTTTTATGAGCTAAGGTCGGCTAATTACCAGCATTGCCCAGCACCACTTCAACCTGAACAGACATCTATAACTAGAATGGGTGAAAACCCCTTGGGTGTGCCCCTAAACATTTTTCCTGACAGGGTTTTACGTTTCTATAGTTGCAGCAACAAAAGCAGAATAAAAGCTAAATTGGTAACTGACCATATCCATAAAATTGACCTGCTATTGAGATAAACTTTATTCCTAGGAATGACCATAATAAGATATCTACCATAGCCTGAATTATACAACGTGTTTTCAGAAAGATCCATCAAACAGCCACTGTTCCATCCTTTTAATAATAGACTCTAATCACATACAATGTGTATTCAAAGCTATTTTATATATGTATACAGTTGCTCTCCAGACTGAGGAATGTGCACCAGCCCCCCTTTCTTTCTCTGTACTACCTACACTTTATATTTTGGATATTTTTGATATTTTATATTGTTATCTTATATTTCTGTGTCAACACTGTAAAGGGATTGCTTCAATTTCATTGCACAGGTACTGTGTACTTGTGTATAATGACAATAAAGGCATTCTATTCTATTCTATTCTATTCTATTCTATTCTATTCTATTCTATAAAACTAGATTAGAAGTAGGTCTACAGTTGAAACGTCTGTATCCAGAATGCAGCGAAGAGAGAGACTTTTCTCGTGTCTCCTCCTCTCTGCTTGGTTCCTCCAATTATTTAAATAAAATACTGGAAAACGTAATTTCTGGCCAATGCGCGCCGATGTGACATAATGGAACGTGCCAGCCTAGAAAAGCTCGAGGCGGTGCGCGCGGTGCAGTAGCCTACTCAGATCCTGCTCGAGAACATAGACTACGTCTGGCAAGCTTTCAGTAAAGTAGGCTGTTAGACAAATGAATTAAAGCTATATTTTTACACTACTACTGTTTATTTCTGTGAGGTTATGGACAAGGCACCACTGTGAGGGAGTGTCCAGCAGTAGGCTAACGTTAGGACTTTTCGTTTTATCATTCTCCACTCAAATAATGATGAAGAAGGATATTCACTCGAGCCTGGCGGACGAGGCAAACCTCAAACCGCATCTCCGCGACGCCGAGACCATCCTAGGCTCTCCGGACCTGGGGCTGCTCAAACTGGCCTCACCGGAGCTGGAGAGGCTTATCATCCAGTCCAACGGTATGGTCACAACGACACCAACAAGCCCCCAATTCCTCTACCCGAAGACGATAACGGACGAGCAGGAGTTCGCTGAGGGCTTTGTGAAGGCGTTGGAGGACTTGCACAAGCAGAACCAGCTGAACGGAGCCGGGCAGACGAACAGCAGCCTGGATCTGGGCGCTAACATCGCCCCGGTCACCATCCAGCCGGACCTACCGGTGTATACGAACTTGAACAGTTACGGTATCGGGCCAATGGAAACCACTGTCAACTACTCCACGGACACAGTCCCTTTCCCGCCTCCTCCTTCGCATCATTTGGGGCAGCCCGCCGGAGCTGTCTCGGGTCCAGCCACCGAAGGAGGAGCCTCAGACGGTCCCCGACGTTCAGAGCTTCGGGGAGAGCCCGCCGCTGTCTCCCATCGACAATGACTCACAGGAGAACATGAAAGCCGAGAGGAAGAGGCTCAGGAACCGGATTGCAGCCTCCAAGTGTCGGATGCGCAAACTGGAGCGGATCTCGAGGCTGGAGGACAAGGTCAAATCGCTGAAAAGCCACAACACCGATCTGGCCTCAACGGCTAGCCTGCTAAGGGATCAAGTGGCGCAGCTGAAACAGAGAGTCCTCAACCATGTCAACAGCGGCTGCCAGCTGCTACCACACGAAGTGCAGGTGCACTAGTCGGAAGGACAGACCTGCAGTTGGGCCACCGACCAGCATATAAGCTTCATGGACTTTCTTAATGTTGGTATTTCTGTATGTAGCCCCGATGTGTGCCGTTCCAAGTGGAAATAATGCAGGCCACGTAGGCCAAATGTATTATCAATTGGTTGGTGGTTTTGAGCATCGGCTATATGTAAATAATAGAGAAGGCTAGAACACAATTCAGGATAAATGGTGATAGTAGCAACATATTATAGATTTTAATTCGTAAAGTAGCCTATAGCCTAATTACCAGGATCCACATTCCTCCACAGTCGCCTCCACCCAACGGAGAGCACAAATTAGTAGCTAGTATTAGTCATTGGATTTAACAATGAAAAAATCTCTAATTGTTTTTGGATTCATGCCGAAATTAAGAGCCTTTTAACATGGTCGATGTATGAAATCCTGTTCTACCTCGTATATTGATGAACAAGGCTGCATTAAACTGCAGTTTCCTTTGATGGACTTTGGCTTTGGTCTTCCCTGATGAGAAAGAGGCAGCCCTTATTGGTTATATGCATTGTGCTCAACTTTAATGACAGAAAGCACAAAATTAGATATTATTTTCCTGTAAAAAATGTTTACAGACTTGTCTGTATAAAGTTTTAAACATGGACCAAACAGATTTATAATATTTCTCCAAACTTAGGTTAATATTAATATAATATTGATGACAGATAACCTGAATATATTAGAAAGTGGCTGTAAAAAATGCACATACACCCACATTTGATATGTAAAATATGACTTAGCCTAGACCATTTACCATTTATTTATAGGGAACAATTTGCATGATGTTTACATACTCGAATGTTGCCCACAGCTGGGTGTCAAAGGGTGCAATTAATTAGTGTTTATGATCTTTACTATTTACAAACACATCTTTTTATCTATTTTTTACTCTACCGTGTCCCTATTTCATTGTGTTCTTGTTTTAATGTGAAGAGACGTAACCTTTTTCGTTGCACTGACTGTTGCTGCCAACTCAAGCCTACAGTTGTTTGGCTGTATGCTGCTTTGTTCTGAATTAAATGCTGCTCGGCAATAAACACTGTTTCCTCCATTTTGACAAAACCCTCATGTTTGCATGCATTTTGTGAAATCATAGGTCTAAGTCAGTGTGTGCAACAGTGAAGAGGCTGTTAGTGGAGGTTGGGTACGACCCTTATGTGGTTCTCCAAAGAAAGTGGTCAAAATCAAGACATAGCCCACTATAACCATTCATTTTAAGACTATGTTCAGATTCATAAAGGTATTCAACTAACTGGGTTGACTGAAGAATCAGTTTTGTCTTTCATTGCACACTACTCCCAAGAATGACATGGGAAATTATGTTTTATTAAGTAATATTTTAAACATTAAAGAAAGTAATAAATTATTTTGAGAGTTATGTGGCAGTGCCAACAGAAAATTTAAACTATAACTGGCAACAGCTAAAACGCAACACAATATCATTATATTAAATAATAGTGATTATTTTTCCTGGATCGCTTAGTGTACATTATTTTGATAAGGAGTACATTTATAGTTATAATGGAGACTGAATTAGTGATTGTGTAATAGGATGGATTCTGGAAGTGTGTGTGTGTGTGTGTGTGTGTATGTTTGTGTGTCTGTGTGTATGTGTACCATCTGTGTGGACAGCTGCATCACATCATCACACTGGTGTCTCCCTCTGCTGGTGAATTGAGGCATTGGTTGAAATGACATTTTTAGTGAATATTTTGGGACAGTTCTGACATATTGAAGGATCTGGAAGAGAATAAGTTTCATTTTGCATGTTGTTGAACAGATGTCAGCCCATCATTATGTGAATATGGGGTCTGTATGGCTGATTTATTTGTGTTTTATTGAGTTCTTAGCAGGGTAGAATAAATTTCATTAGATGGGTGTTCCTTACAACATAATGTTATCAAATGATGTTATCTTTATCCACATCTATGTAGGGGTCCTTAAAATCAGGGTTAGACCAAAATACTAATTATATCAGCCTTTTCATTAAACACTGGGTAGCCTTTTGATGTTAGCCAGTCAGTGTCGTTCACCTACAGTATAATGAGCAAGATGCTGTTGTCTGACCACAGTTAAAGAAAATTAGAACTGCAAAACGTGCAAAGCTATTTTCAATTATTGTAAGGTATGATTTTTGTGAATTGAATAATACGTGTTATAATATATATATAGTGCATTTACTTTTTGAATTTAGTGTCTAATTATGGCTTATATATATTTTTCATCCTAATAAGATTTCAATTGAAGGAAAACGTAAAGCTGAAAGGCTTATACAGTAGAGCCCTAATGGGGGAATGGAGGCCTCCCTTACAGACAATAACTGTCTGCAATTTCAAAAGACATGTAACAAAGAGATAAAAACATTTTATGATTCAGCTGAGTGGAAATATAGAAACAAAAATGTTGTTTTGGGCATTTTGACCTCAAGGTAGCATGCCGTCAGTCACCCTGAGGGAGGAATAGATGGGATTTTGACAAAACATCACTTAACTAACTGCAAAACCAGAAACTAATAGCACACTATCCCTTTCTCCCTTTGTGCCTGCCCCTGTCACTTGTGATATTATATCCTTTGCTGATATGATGGTTATTTATTGAGAAAATCTAAAGTAACAAATGAGTTACTTTGGATCATAGTTTTTACATGCATTCACCTGGTTAGTCTACTTGATGACAGGATCACTGTGCACAAATATTGTGTACACTTACTGGCCAGTACAAATCTGTGTGCATTTAGCAACAACTCTATAATTTCTACATTGTCTGACAGCAAAAAGTGGAACATTGACATCTTGAGGTAGTTGGGACGACATTTTGGGAAAACATTTGCTATCAACAAGAAAGACTTTGAGCTTTCATGACACCAAAAAATGTGATTAGTCAAAAGAAAATCTGAATTTCAATTTTACTTTCTGGGGTTAAAACAACATTTGTGATGCAGTGTTTTATTCAGTTAGTATGCATATATGATATCAGTTAATTTGGGGATTTTAACTTCATTAGGAGTAGCAGGCAACAGTACCCATCTCACCAACAAAAGGTACAAAATCTTGTAAATCTTCAAAATCAAGAATCAACTAACTGTTTGTAACTTTTTATTGTTTTACCACAAAGTACAGATAAAAACATCCACAGCATATTCTCTCACCTTCATGGCCCAAACTGAGGAGTATGTGAAGAGGCAGTACAAGACCATTTGCAGTACGTTTCTTCGTGCTAGTAGAAGATCTAAAGTCGGCAACTTCTACGAAGCTTGATGACTTTTTTTGTTGTAGATACTGTAATGTGTATTGCTTATGTAACAGGGTAACACATTCATTCACAAGCAAGCCTAGTAATGAATGCAGATACAGTACAACATGGCTGTTTTTATTTATTTTTTGGGGTTTTTACTGTCTTTTTTTCATTGTTGCAAGCCTTAGTCGATACAACACAATCCACACATATGACTCAAAGGTACCATATTTACAGATGTGGTTTATATAGAGAGAAGACGCATTAGAAAGGAGAACAGTTGAAAAGTTTGTATTTTACCGGAAAAGAAACAGTCACAACCAGTAAGAAGTAAAATGTATGCAGGATCAAAATCGTCTCCCAGGTTTGTTGTGATCATCACTCCCTTATTATAATTAATACTTTGGTGGGGCACTCTAACTGGGGCCTCAGACTTTGAAAGTCAGTGGCACATCTGTGATTTCAGGTTGGTATGCTACACTTGACAGTTAATTAATGTAACAATTACTCTCAAAATTAATGCTTTTCTGAATTATATTTGCTTCAGTCACATAGTCAGAGTCGCTTTGTTTATAAAGTTGATGATGTTGACAATGATTTGTGTAGTGCTTTGCCCCTTTAATCCATCCTCTTTATCTCTGTTTTTACTGGAAAAAACAGCATTCAAAAGGTATGCATTGCCCAACAGCAAGCCTGGCATATCAATGAAATAACAATAAGGATGATCTCTAAATTACCGAGTTCATTTCAGTCCTCCAAGCAGGATTTGTTTTATTACAGTTTTAAATTTGGTCACACTGCTCATTATGGCGTCCTAAAGCAAAAACAGTGAGCTGCTTCTACAGCAATCTTTGGTGAAGTGAAAAGAGCGAATACCCGGCAAACCAGTTTTAACTGTGGAAACTCTATTCAGACAAGGGTACAAACATGTTCTGAGTGTTTGGTGTAGTAATGTGCACCCAGAATGAGTGATGCCATGTGGACTTACTGTAAAAACAGCTGTTAGCAGAAATGTGGAGTGGTTGGAGCCAAGAAAACCTCAGAACAAAATATTTAATTCCTGCATTGATTTGAAACTAGTGGTAGAAACACAACAGCTACCTGGTCTGTGAACATATCAGCCTCCAGCTGTTTGATGCTTGTTAAACAGTGCTCTGTGTACTTCTCCTGAAGACTCAACAGTAGAGATGGCATTGCACAAACAGAATGTAATACTGATTCTGAAGAAGTTGCTTACTGTTGGGCTGTTTCTCACAAAGCAAGGAAACATTGAATCCCTAAGTGTTGGCTGTATGTCACACATGTCATCCTATTCTTTCTTTTTACTCCCTCTATGGGTCAAACTATTAGATCCAAATATATAACAAAACAACACTGTTTGCATCCTCCAAAACCATTCCATCATATTTTAAAGAAAGATGAAATGTTTGAATGATTATTGTTACAGGAAATTTTGATATTTGATAAAGTAGCTGTGACTATCCAAACAGCTCTCAGGAAGATGAAACCTTAATTTGCTGAATTTGAGTCTGAGTCATAAATGGTCTGCTGTAATAATCACGTAATTTCAACCTCAATGCTTTGCATCCCCAGCAGGATTTTCTCTGCCTGATATTAAATACTGGAATATCATCATGTAACATTGTTAGCATGCACAACTGTGTTACACAAAATGCTATTTCAGATATTCTTACATCTTTATATTTTCTGTTAGCGACAGCAGGAACAATAACATGTTGAGGCTGTTGGGACAAAAGCATCAATGTTACTGCTTATCAAGGAGTCAAATAAAATAAAGATTTGAGCCTTCTGAAAGCTCAAATCTTTATTTTAAATATTACTTGATGTCAACTGTACTGTAGTTGCTGTCTGGCTTAAAGGATTTATGATGCAGCACAAAGTTTTTCCAGCAAACGCCTTCTTCTTATTTAAGAGACATTTTAAAATGCTTCCCTTTATTAGCAGCAGTGCTGGAAATCACACTGAGTGGTTTGGAGAATGACCACCATATTAGTGATTTTCTGATTGGTAATTCAGACTTAAAAGGTCATTCCACTGTATTTTTCTAAGCAGGAAGTTTGAATTTCTGACGTCCCTGGAAGGCACGATGAGACAAAACCAAGAGGGAAATGAAACGACTCACGGAGGAGCTGCCGAGGGTAAACAATTCCACACATCATCCAAACAAACCCAATAACATAGACCTCTTATATTTAATACTATCCCCATAGAACTTTATACCTTTAAAATTTATTTTAAGAAATGCATTTCAAGAAATGCATACCTGTAGATATTATATATACTGCACAACATGTATATGTACATTAAAAGTAATAAATAATTTAATAAAACGTGTCTCTAAATTCTTTTGCAATTTTTTACGTAGCTCTTTCTTGTTCATATTTTCCCCACCCAGTGTTAACAGAATAAATGGGGCTCCAGAATACAAAAACATAAAAAAGGCCAAATGAAAAGGCTCAGATGAATAATGAAAACAAAACACTTATAGCTGCAATATTCATGTGTAGATACCAGGTGAGCCAACAAATGAAACACAGATACCAATACATTTATGTTTGATTCTGTGTGCATCCAGATTCTTAAAAGAAATAATCAGTATGGAGCAAATTTCAGCTGCATCATCCCTCCCACATCAGCTCCACAGTGGCTTTCACGGTCACTGCATCCGAGGCTGAAAACCTTTCAAGAAATTTGACTAACGTGAAACAAAGTACTGTAAACATCGGAAGGATTAAAATGGCACTCTGAGGACGGACGCGTCAAATCCTTCTTGTAAAATCACATTGAGTAACAGGGAGAAAACGAAAGATGGGTCGGGAACTTTCAAGAACCTGGTTTGCAAAGAGTCTGAAACACTGTATTTTGATTGTACTTTCTTTAGCATCAGATATACACCAGCACTGATCAAACAATCACCTTTTAGGTCTTTTATGAGGAGCAACCATGCCTCTAGCACTAGTCCGCTAGCATCTCAGAACATTTCAGACACTTTTAAACCAGGCTCTTGTAACCCTCAGCCAATGATCCTTACTAGGTTACAGAAAGAAGCAGGAAAGTGTGTGAAAGGGGTGTTGGGAATATTTGACCCGAGGCCCCAGGAACCAGCTGAAGGAGGACAAGGAGGAAAGTGGGAGAAAAAGGGTTTAGGGAAGTAGTCAGCTTTAACATGCACAGTCCTGGTGAGGAGGAGCAGGCTGCTCTGTCAGCTGGGGTCCCTGTTTGGCCCCTGTGACGGCGGGATCGCCGGCGTCCAGGCTCTCGGACATCTTTTCACAGATGATGTCGACCAGGCGCTCAAAGGTCTGCTTCACATTGATGTTGTCCTTGGCGCTGGCCTCGAAGAACTCAAAACCTGGAGAGGAAACAGGGTGTGGAATATGGTCAGAGAGGTTTAATGGGGACGTATTCTTGCTTTGCCAAACCTTCCTCCGCAGCACTGCAAAGCAGGGTCTGGCTAGTCCACACAGCATTTTGGGATGGTAGAAAAATGTGCTCTTGTTTATTGGCATTTCTTTTAACCAGTCACAATCAACATGGTAAGCACCAGACACTGCCACGGTGCCGTTGCAAAATAGCCTCGGGAAGGGACTTGTTTTGGTGGAAAATGTGTATGTTCAAAAGTTGTTTTAGTCGTGCAACAGAAAACTCTTGGACAGATAGTCTTGCTAGCTCTCTGGATTTACCCTGCAGAGATCTGAGGAGCAGTTACCATAGTCCTCAGAAATTGACCAGAGTTTAAAACTCTAACACAAGGAAAGTGGAAGGTAACGGACATCCAGTCGACAAGAGTGAAATCAGGCCAAATTTCCAAGCGACTACAGAACAATCCCGGAAGTGGAATGTCGTGGATATAGATTAATGTGGACGTGGTCATTTGTGCAACATTACCAGGCTAAACCTTCTGCCTGTCCATTTATTCACTTCAGGTCAGTATACATAACAAAGAGTTGTATAAAGTGTGTATTTGTGTGTGTGTGTGCGTGCTTACATGCACGTGTGTGCGTGTACACCATGAACTTACCGAGGTGATCAGACAGCTGTCGACCTCTATCTCCGGCCACCACTCGCTCGTCCTCCATGTCGCACTTGTTCCCTACCAGCAGTACCTGGGCATTGTCCACGAGTACGTCTTAATCTGAGTCGACCTGGAAGCCAACACATCAAGCAATCAAAGAGGAAACTCTGAGACTGTGATCACACTGCAGGCTGAATGTAACCTGAAGTCTGGATTATTCCTCTCACACGTTTTCTAAATCAGTGTATCCAGTGAAAAAGCTGAACAGACTCTTTAAACCAAGTAATTGAGCACCGTTACAAAATCCCATCCTGAAAAATGAAACTTAGATATGACTATTATTTCACATCTAAAATCCGAATCGGGCAGCATGCAATTTGACCTCACTGCCTGACTATTTTGTCTGTGAGGGTGCTTTTGTTAAAATATTGCACATAGAACCTCATCTGTAACACCTTTGTCCTCTCCTCCTTTGTGTTCCTGCTCATAGTACCCGATCTCATTGGTCAAAATGCAGTTTCACTTTCTTTTTGAAACTTGAACTAGATGGCGATGGATGTAGATGGAAAGTTACAACTGTGTCCAGTATAGTGAAAAGGATGAGGTAGCAGTGAAAATAAACGCTAGACTTTGACCTACTGTAGTAGAGTAGGTCTAAATATAATCAGGATAAACTTTAAAAACTTTAGACTTTTACTCTAAGGACAAAAAAAATAACAAACAGAGCCAAAGTACAGGCAGGAGACAAAACTAATACATCCAGAAACTTGAACCGCATGCCGTGTTCATCAATCATCCGTATCTTTACAGTACATCTATTTCCACTGGTTATCTACCACTTGATCCATCCTCCACACAGCGCTCCCTCTCACAGGTAAAGCTCCATGGTGTCAGTTTACATTCTCATCACATACCAGTCCTGGACGGCGTTAAAGGACTCCTCGTTAGTGATGTCATACATGAGGATGAAGCCCATGGCTCCTCGGTAGTAGGCAGTGGTGATGGTGCGGTAACGCTCCTGACCCGCTGTGTCCTGGACAAAAAACATTAACAACAGCTGCAGTTAGTTTTTGACTATTTTTTAAAATTTCACAGAATCTATTTCACAGTGACTTCTGACAGATTCGGTTGAGGATAAACCTTCATGTCTTCAAACAGTCTGTTTGGTATCTTTTCCTTATTTCTCACATGACAGAGATGTTGCACAAGCCCTGCAAACCCATTAGTCAAAACCTCAGGTTTTGTTTCTAATTTTAAAGACAACAAATAGACAATACAAGCACCAAAAAAACTGAAAAAGTCAAAAAATCATATTCCTCACTGAGGGTGTAACTACACCCACAACAGGGGATTCAGACACCACTGACTTATTGTTTAACTTAATGAATTTGGCTGGTAAAATGATAAAGCACGTAGAATTTGCAGGGTGCAGAAATTCAAGACAAATTCTAGAGTTGTCTAATCCTTTTTTATACTACCCGATCTTGTTTTTAAAGACACAATCCTTGATTGGTTTATGGCACACTACTCCTTTGTAAGTAGAGTCATGTACACCTATCTTGTATCCTGCATTAAAGATGTATTATCCTGACACACAAAAACAAAACAAAAGAATCCCATGACAACAGGAAATTACAAATAAAGTGTTTTTATCAGAGCAGATATTTTTGCAGATACGAGTGGATTCAGTAACTTATTTTGGAATGATTAAAATGTTTAAGACCTGCAGATTCCCCCACACAATGACTTGGGTTCTCTGCTGTGCTTTCAAAATACTTGAGCCTAAAGAAAGCTTAAACATTTAACATGTCGATGTTGTTTCCATGTGCACCAGTACAGCCAGCATATTAAAATGCCTTTTGTGGTTTTGTAATCTTCATCATCTCCTCCTATTGTCTTTATTTTTGCTGCAAGCTTTGTCAAACAATGATCCTGTCTCCTCCTTCCTTTCTCTCTCTCTGCTTGGCCACAAACCCAGCGGTGAGATTAAATGTCAGTGCTAATTCCTAATGAATGCTCAGGAATTAAAGCCTGCTGTGTTTCTGATACCCAACCGAGCAGCTTCTGGTCCAACGGCATCACTCTGCTGTCAGTGGAGATAAACAGAGAAAAAAAGACACCAATCACTGGCTCTACTGGAAGTAGGCAGATCTGGTATTTACTGTACACACTGCTTACAACTACATTATAGTGTGTTATAAATTATTAATTAAAATAATTTACAATTACTATTGTAGGCACATCACACCACATATACAGCAAATAGGGTCTATGTCCTGTTATAAAACACTTTCTGTGGAATTCAAGGGAAAAACAAAGACACTAACATGGATTGCAACCTGCAGTCTCTGACAAACCATCCAGTCCTTGTGTATGGACATAAAAACACACAAAAATAACATACTGTACACAGATACACTTTTAGCTTTTCTTTTCTTGCACTCGATGTGTAATCACACACAATCATTCTCAGGACATAAGAATGACATTTATTGTAAGAGTGCTCTGACATACTGTTTGTCAGAGTTGCAGCTCTGACATACTGTTGGTTATTATGTTCTGCAGTTCATGCTCATCCACTCAATGTCCTGCAGGCTGCTCAGGATGAGAGCATCAAGCTCTATACCTAAAATGTCAGTGTAGGTAGCACTGAGTGGTGTTACATAATGAACACATTGGAGTACTCATCTTTGCGTTCACCACGAGCCCTGATACAAAGATAAAGCTGTGAACATTTTAGATGAGCGAACATTAAGTCAATAATCACTTGTTGGGCTGAGACTTTGGATAAGGATCACCTGCCGTGATGTTGTGTGATCTTAACTCTTCAGAAAAACCCAAGTTCAATGTTTTCCCTGTTTTCCCTGCCTCCTGGACTCATAGGTACATTAATTTAATGTATTGGATTACAAGTCAAAACAAAGATACATTGCAGACTACAAGGAAAACTGTGTAAATCGGCCACTACATGGACCCAAAACCCAAAACCCCAAAAAGGTTTTCTAAAACAACACAACCTAAATATACAGTAGCCTTATTTTTTTATATACTGTACGTAGACATCTGAGCCCATGATACCGAAACCGTGAAAATAAATAATTACTTGAATAGATTGAGTAGAGAATTGCTGAGAGATGGGAGGGTTAATGTGTGTGTGTGTGTGTGTGTGTGTGTGTGTGTGTGTGTGTGTGTGTGTGTGTGTGTGTGTGTAGTAGTGGGGGAGGGGAGAGCAGCACCCAGTCATCTATTTCTCGTGCTCTGATTGGCCGATTCTGTCTCCCTTGCCAGAGGCCAGACCTGGCAAAGGCTGACAACAGAGACAGCTCTACACATATAACACACACACACACACACACACACACACACACACACTGCTCTGCTCACCATCACAGCTCTGTCTGCTGCAGTATGGGTGGAAATTATTTTATGATGTACACACAGAGAGCCTGTCTTTACCCTGCTCTTTGATTGTGTTTACTGCTTAACCCTTAAGATACAACACATGCAAAAACCACTGTCAATGTTCAAAAACTGTCAATGTTAAAAGAAAATCAATGTTACAAGCTGTGTCATTACTTCTATTGTTTCTAGTCTACTCCTCCAAGGGTCAGCTTAATGAGCAAGCAGCAGAGTGTATGGACGGTGTGCAAATTTGTGTGTTTACTGCGATCTGAGGATAGTTTACATAATTAAAACTGCACTACAAGGCAGATTCTGCTGCACTGTTGAACTTGTTATGAAATATCTTATGAAATGTTAGTTGCTGTATTATAAGACATCATTTAAAAAACGTAACTAACATTTAGGTTAGGAGAAAATAGCAACATCTTTCTCCCGAGTGTTGAGCTCACCTTCTAATCCTGCTTTTTGAAACAACATTCAGATGTGGAGTTGGCGCTGGTACGCTCATATCAGACTCATTTGTACAACACGTTGTCCGACTACCAAATGCAAATGTTTTTATAGCTGCTCTAAAATGCCATACAATCCTTCCTGGAAGTCATTTATAGTGTTGCACTCGGTTGTTCACATGAAAAGAGACAGTTGTGTAAATGTGTGAGGTAGAGGGAGTTTCAGAAATTCAGCCATCCAACAGGCACTTCAGTTGAAGCACACTAATGCCTGTGGATTAAATAAGTCACTTTGTGTCTGTATAGGCTCTGACTATAGCATAACACTACAGCTATAACACTACAGAACACCTTTGACAACTTCAGCAAATCTAATGTCAAACTAATTCATCTTAGAAATCCAGACAAATGCACCTGGAACATGGTGGAAGCCAGGAAAACGTGGCTCGAAGGTCATAAGTAATAATGCAGCTAGTCATGGAACCCTGTTGACCAGCTGCAGGAGATGGTTTGATAAGCTGGTGAAGAAAGTGAAGAAAGCTACAAGCTTGTGACAGTGAAGAAAATCAATTAATGGCACTCACTCATTCAACTTCAATTCACCGGATACATACAACAAATTATAGATTTTAGTTTGATTTACTTTCCTCCAGCAACTCAACACATGTCCAGATGTCTTACCCAGATCTGTAATTTGATCCTCTTGTCATTCCTGTAGATGGTTTTCACCTTGAAGTCGATGCCCACCGTACTGACAAAGGCCGGTGTGAGCGAGTCGTCGGCATAGCGGAACAAGAAGGAGGTTTTGCCCACACTGCTGTTCCCAATGATGAGGATCTTGAACATATAGTCAAAGTTTTGGTCTGAAGACTCCTTCTGCCCGTACGTCGCTGTTGCTGAAGCCATCTGTGGACAGAGACAAAGGGTACACATAAAACATTAATCAAATGGCCGCTGTGACCTCTAAATGTAGCTGCATAGGGACTCATGCCACTTATGGGCCTCACAATGCAGGTTTTTCTTTTAATCCAAAATAGTTAATAATAATAATAATAATAATAATAATAATAATAATAATAATAATAATAATAAGTTCAAAGCTAATTTCCATCCAGTAAAAAAACATCTGTTTTATTCCTTCAAAGGTAGAGGTCCCAGGTATAACAGACTGACATGATTATATATTGATTGTACTGCTGAGTTTGCTGCCAAGAACGCAAAATAATTCATCCCATTTAGTGGGTTTAATGGGTTTTAGCTGTGCATAATGTGCACCATGCCAACAAAAATACAAAAGACACTTGCTCATACATGATTATTGTAATGTTTAATCTCCATGTAAATCACTTATATAAAACAAATGAATTGCATTTCTACAACATTGTTCTACACAAATTAACCCAGAATGGCTACAGTATGTGCATGACAAGTCTGCATGCACAGTGTCATTTCCCTTCCAAAATCAGTGCTGCAGGTGGCAATACTTTAAAAAAAGATAATGGACATTTTTCATAAAGTACAATTTAAAAAAAAAAATCCACTCTTAACTCACTCTTTCAAGTGAGGTAATAACAGTTTCAAGGTAAGAGATTTGATGGCACCATAAGATTCCACACTGACAGTCAATGCTAAACATCTGAGGTATATACAGTACATGTATAAAACTCTACCATACAGTAAGGATATATGGAAAAACACAACCATTGTATTAGCAGAAATCATAAGCAATAGAGCATTCAAACATCCAATCTCAAAGAGGGATATAAATATAGCCTACAATAGATATATACTGTATGTATATAACTCAATAAGACCATAGGAATGCTGAGGCAAGTTAACTGAAGCTTAAGGGAAAACTACATCTAAGAATCTAAAATAATGCAAAGTGGAGGTGCAACAGTTGGTTAATTAGCCTTGATTAATCAACAAGTTTGATCATTAATTAATCATTTTGTAATTATTTTTCAAATTAAAATTACAAAAGATTTCAGTTTCAGCTCTCAGCAGATTTGCTGCTTCATTAAGATTAGAGTTAGATTAGACCTTATTTTCCACCTTATTGGAAATTTGTCTTGGGCTTCTCCAAAACATCTGCTCTTCTCTGTGCCATTAATGATAGTAAAGTGAATATATCTGGGTTATGGACTGTTGGTCAAATATATTGAATACAGGGTGCTGTGGGAAATTATAACAAATGTATTCCATAAAATCATATAAACAAAATGATTAATCTAATAGTTGAGAAAATGATTGGCAAGATGATAGGGGACTCTTGCTGAATTAGAACTGGAGCCAGACATACAGCAGAGTGTTCCTTCATCCAGGCACATCTGCACCTCCTGATGCTGCCATGGACAGATCTCTTCCGCCCTATCTTCAATAATGACCATCTCCATTAAAGTCATAAGCAAAAAACAAACTTTAATACAATTAAACCCAAGAATCCTTTAAAAAAAACAGCAGAGGGGATTTTTCATATAGAAGAAGGTAACACATTTAATGACTGTTCAGACAAAAGATGAGATTCTGTCAGCATCTCTGACAGACTTAGACATTGCACATTTTCTTCTTGGTAATTAATCAAAGCAACACTGCAATGTCAGGGGAAAACAGAAAACCCATCTGAGTTTTCTCAATTTGGTGAAATGGTTGGAGGAAAATGGCTCAATCAGTCACAATCAACTGGGGATGTGTGAAGAATAATTCACTACACAAGTCAGTTTGGAGTTTGATACGATATACTGGTGACTCGAGGTGCAGCTGTTGGTGTTCCCTACACACCAACGGCTGCCCCTCCATTCACTAGTCCATCAAGCTTCAGAAGTTCGCGGATAATACCACCGTCAGTGTCTTCATTACTGGTGGGGATGAGTCCGCCTACATTACGTACGTTGTGCACATTTGTGCAAGGAAATAATTCTCCTTATGAGCAGGTGGCAGTAATCTATTCGTCATTCAAAAAGGGAAACAGATACAAATGTTGCTATGAAACAGCGTTTGCTCAAATCAGCAGCCGAACTATGGTCCTTCTGCTTCAATCCATCCTGGGAAAACAGCGAACACCAGGAGTTGGCTAACCAGACAGTCCATCTCCTGGGCTGTCATCCGTTCTCTCTGAAAAGAATTCTGCCTATGGTGGGAGCAGAGGGACCAAACCCGACCGCCCGCTGCTGGCTAGTTAGCTAACATTAGCTTGCCAATTCGACCCACTCAACATGCCTTCATCATACATTGGTTACACAAAAATGTCACTCATCTGGCAGTGTGCTTTCCTATAATAGTGCATGTATAATAAGATTCTGTTACGCCAAATCGACCAAAAACAAGACAAAGGCCGATGTACAGCAACAGGATGGCACACACAGAACAAACTTGGGCAACGGTTGCAACAGTAGTCATGGTGGGTCAGGACCCTTAATCCTACAATCCTGGACTATATACCTGTTCTCTGCACATTCTACATATCCTGAAGTTTTGCACATCCCTCAACATTTTGAACTTCCTGCACTAATCCATACAGCCTGTTAAACAGTTATATTGTTCACAGTTTTTTGTTCGCATTATTGTTTGTTTATTTCATATTAATGTTGTATATGTTTATGTACGGTATGCGCATGCACCAACCACCAAAGTCTTTACTTACTTGGCAATAAATCCTTTAAGGTGCTCTAAGCGATGTCAGGTGTGTTTTAGGCTACATTTGTTGTCACATACAGCAAACATCTCCTCACTATCTACAAGCTGCCTGTCCCCAGAACACACTGTAAAAAAAACGTGGTCTCTGTAGACAGCCAAGGGTCTACAAACGGCAACAAAAACAAACTGTGCCCACCTGCACCACGAAGCATACACTAACAGTGTTCCACCGACAAGAAGGATTTGGGGGGGGGGGGGGGGATTAGTGCAAGGAAGCACGGAAGGGAGGGGACGGGATGAGGAGGAGGGTGGGGTCAGCTTGGTTTGAAAATACTTCTAACGTCAACAAGAAGTAATGTCACTAAACATCGCTTAGAGCACCTCTAACTGATTCTGATATTCACCAGCTGGACATTAACATCCATAGCTCTGTGTCAATACATCAATTACCATCATAAGAGGATTATTTTAGGGTTGTGTCTGACAAACATTGTTGATGACTCCCTTGATGTCTCATTTACAGCTAAAGTTACAGTCTAGGAAAGAAGTAGCTTGACCACACCAACAATGACACCATAAGAAGTGATAATATGACAGTGGTAACTTTAGATTTTGTGGCCTACACACTCACAATCTACTATGGCAGGTATTTACGTCAGCTGGAGAGCTAGGCTAGCCAAGACATGTATCTGGCTATTTAATGCAGCTGTCATACACTACATATGCTACATACAATTTCCTAGGAACTACTTTCTGGGTCTCATTGGACTCAAATACTTAGTGTTTTAGATTTTAAAGATTTTAAAGATCCTAAAATCTCTGCAACAACTGCAGTAAGTATGACCAACAAAAAAAGAGAATAACACTCAAATGTACCTTTAACTGTCTGGATGAGATGCAAACACATTAGCGTCTCAAACCCTGAACTGGCTCAAGACGTAAAACATGCTTCTCCAAGAGAGGAAAAGAACAGCAAGTGAGAAAAGTTCCTGACTTCTTTCTCACCTCCACACAGCTGGCCAGTCACATTTCAGAAAGTAACAGCAATGGTCGGACACGGTCGACCGAGACTATTCAACCATCTGCCAAGAAGCATAGGTTATTTACTTAATAACCATCTGCTACATGACTGAGATTTGCAACATTTGCTGGTATGCAACCGCGCTAGCTACCAGTGGGCTAGAAGAATACAGGGCTACGAAGACAAAAAGGATTCTGGAAACCTTTTCGACTCTTGAGAGCACATTGACTTGAGCCCACAGGCGTCAGAGTCGCTGCAACCTGTTCTATATTTAGACTGCTATCTCCACTCAGCTGCAGTGGAACACGAGAACTCTCAGGGAATAAAGCACAAACAAAACAACTGCACCCTCCTCAGAGCGCCGGCCTATCGGTTTACATGAAGGAACACAGAGACACTTGTTAAATAATGAAAAAGCACCGACCCTTCCTCAACACATGGCGGAGGAGGTGGTTATTGATGGGCGTTAAAGCCATCACAAAACCTGCTACATGCAACATAACTGTAAGTGGGGTTCAAACAGAAAGCTGAAGTGAAAAGGAATAATAAAACCAGAACTAGGTTCCTAGTTTGAGAACATCTGAAAGCGCAGCATCACGGTTGTCAATTTGTATTTGGTTGATGATAAGTTGTGCTCCGCCTGTGACGTCAGTAACTCTTCACAAATCTGCAGCCTTGAGCTCCTGCGTATTCTTCAAAACACTACTGGATTTACCATAAATATAACAAGTTTTAATCCAGAATACAAAAGATGACATTTAAAATTGAGCATGGGACTAAAATCAACTTGTTATTTTTTATCAATAATTAACCACATTCTAAAAAAGTAATAAGCAAGTTAAATAACATTAGGACAAAATATAGTTAAATATAGTTCACAGTATATTACACACAAAATGTTCAATTCAATTCAATTTTATTTATAGTATCAATTCATAACAAGAGTTATCTCAAGACACTTTACAGATAGAGTAGGTCTAGACCAGATAGAGTAGGTCTAGACTACTCTCCAGAATTACAAGGACCCAACAGTTCTAGTAGTTCCCTCCAGAGCAAGCAACAGTGCAGAAATGTACTCATTTTTCTGAATACGTTTGCTCATTCAAAACCTACACAGGTCTTGAGACAGTTTGAACTAAAGGGAGGTTGCCAGACGTGTTTCTGCTTGACTTTTATAAATAAATGTAGTAATTCATCAGCTAAAAAAACAACACAACACAAGTAAAGCTTTTCTGTTGTCTGGAAACTAATCAATATATTTTTTTAAACAACCCATTGACTGCCAAGTTACCGGAAGAGAGAGGCTGTGAGAAAAGAAATATAATCTTGAATCTTAAATTTTGTTCTAAAGTTACATACTGTACTGTATGCGTACCTCAATGTCATTAAAAAAACTCAGTGTGATGTATGCCATATACTGTAGAATTAAGTCCAAAAATGCTTGAAATTATGGGCATGGTGTTTCAACATAACTGTGCAATCAGTATTGGCAATATTTCATGATGTTTTCATTGTTTTTTCAGCACAGTGCATTCATATTTTTAGGAAAACTTTATTTATATTCATGTTGATCTGTCTCTACCTCAGAAATGTACAGCAATTCACAGTTCCAATACTTTTCATCAAAGGGGTCTCTAAACAAGTTCCAATTAGCTTGACTCAACATTTTAATCACGCTGAACTTCATTGGCAACCCATCAAGTTTAATTAGATGACTGAAAATGTGCTCTGCAGTGACGTGAACTGCAGTTGTTCCCAGGGTGAGACTGTAATCCACACCAACTACAGGAAATGAGAATAAACACAGAGGTTGAAGGAGACATTCAGTATGTTGACAACTGAAGATCTGCACTGAATCAACTAACCTGCAAGAGATTCTGCCATCCAATATAGTATTTCTGAAAAGTTTTTACTTTGATTTGTATATAGATGATCAGAAGACTGGTTTTGAGCTAAAAGAGATCCAGATAAAAAGACTTTTTTTACTGTATGCCCTGTTTTGCTTGTTATAGAGGCTTACCCTAAAGTATTAGACCCAGAATGAGTTAATACCGTACATTTCCATTCACTTAAGAGATGATTTACCTTATTTATCAAAGACCTTATAGAAATATTCAATTGCAGAAACTCCAGTTTAGTTGACAGAAATACAAATGGTGACATTTTAAAAGAAAAAAGAACAACATAAAGTGTCTTGGTGTGGTGTCTTCCCACAACAAGCTGCCAGAACAAATTCATGTCTGTGAACATCATTAAATACTCTCCGACTTCTACCTAACACAATGCTCCCATAGGTGTTCTTTTAGGCTGAGATGTGGTGCTGGTTGAAATAACTAAAGTTCAAACTTTGCCTAGCTATAACTTTGTAACTAAGATATCAAAGACATCTATTTGTCACAGAGAACCAAAACAAATCTAAAAATGTTTCTCTGGCTCCTACCAAAGCAAACCTACTGGACGAGAGATCACACTTGATCACAGTCAAGGTTTGGTGTTAGATTTCATCATTGGCCAGCCTTATTAAAAATGTATCTGCTCTGCTACTGTGGCACCAAAGTGTCTACTCAGCTCAGCAGATATTTCAGCACATTTACTTTATATCAACGAGTTTCTTTAAGTTGAATCAGCGGTGTTGCAGGTATAGCACATTAGGAAATTATCTTTGCTTGCTTTTTCCCAAAAGCTTTCCACTTCTGCACTTTTCTCTACAAAATATATTTCTCTCTGAATATTATTAACCACTTCAGGAGTGTCAAGGTGCTACAACGTGATCCAACCCTTTGCCTTTTTCCTAATGTTTTCTTAAAATGTAAGGTATCTAAAATGTGGATTTATCAAGTTTGTTCTAAACCAAAGTGCTGGTTTAAATACCTTGAAGTTAAACGTAAGCATGTGACAGTTATTAATAGCTGTGATTAGAGGAGGTTAAAAATCAGCAGCCACAGCTGGAAGTCTGGATCTTGTCAAACACTATAACAGACTTTTGTTGGCTGCTGAGTGTCTGTTTGGCGACGGTGTGGTGAGATTACTGCAGCCTTTCCTCTGCGTCTCAGAGATTAGCTGTGGAGCAGAGAAATTGCTTCTATACTAAACACTAATTTGATAAGACGTTTACAGACCGCAGGCCTATGTGCTTAATATCAAAGTAATTAAATTATCATTATGCAAATGCATTTCAGCCTGCTGCTTTCATTGGCCTCGATAGTTAACCACCTTTGAACAAAGTTTATAGTCAGGTCTGCTGAACTGAGAGAGCTGCCGTAACACATGGGTTTGTTACGATTTATGATTTAAAGAAATCTATTTACATACAAAGATCTGAAATTATAAAAAACAGTATGCAGTAAACTTGCAGCTACACATACATCCATCTCCACTGAAGCAGCTGTACGTTTTCTGCTTTGCTCAAGAGCACATTGTCAGTAGTTACAACTTAGTGCCACCCTCTATCACCAAGTGTTGAGTGTCTTTCTTTAATCCTAATTCAATCATGACTAAGAGTTGTGAGCTTCTTTGCTGGACAATGACATCATCAAGCTCTCCTCTAAACCTGTCACCTAAAAGAGATTGATGTTCTCCAGGAGCTGGATTGATCCACAGCTAAGTGCTGCTGAGGCCAGCTAGTCAGGCTCATTTAATCAGTAGCGGCTGGCTTCCTGCAGACTGATCCCAGATCACCCAAACACCTTCCTGTTAAAGACGGCTACTTAGGAACCTGCTGAAATGACTGACAGAGGCGTTTTCAGCCCCACTCAGAGCAAAGTCATACTGGAGTTTCACTTTAAACACATTTTTCTGAGGTGGGGATAATCTCGTTTCTTTAAGAACATTTACTCAAATACTGCACTTAAGTATATAATGAAAACAAAAAGGTTCATGGTTCTTTCCACCATCCAAACCCATAAAACTCATTGTGAAAGAAATGGACACAGCGACGCCATAGACCGACGGAGACCAGTGAAGTCAATTAGAAACACTTTTCGGTGATGGCTGAGTGTTACTGCGCAGTCTCAATATGAGCTTGACAATGTAGATGTGACGTGAGCAACGTGTCTGAAAGTTGTAAGTCTTCTTGACTTTATATTTTTGATATTTTATATTGTTATCTTTATGTTATTGTTATTGGTCAACACTGAAAAGGTTGCTCAATTTCATTGCACAGGTACTGTGTACTTGTGGATGACAATAAAGGCATTCTATTCTAAGAGAATCTGAATCATTCCAAGTGTAAATAAATTAAGTAATAACGCTAACTGCGATTGACAGTGAGACATTTTTTTTCCATTGCCTGTATAATTTCTCCATCCTCTGGGAATATGGGTATACCTCGTTATTCCTACTTCATGATTTAACAACAGATACGTTTCTTAAAATATCCTAGTTGTCTGTGGATAAACAGTACTTCATATGAATTCATTTGCCAAATACTGAAGTATTTCCAATCCATCAAAATGGATCATTGCTGAAATATTTTGTTCTAATGCTTTTATGGACTGTCTGTGGGCTTCTCCCTTGACTGTTTGCCTCCATGTCACCCTGATTGCCTGCAAGCTTCTCCTGACTACGGTAATTTCACTGCTGTGCGACAGAAAGTTGTGTGGTCATGACGCAATCATTAGCCTATTTCTACAAAACGGCTGCTACGGGGCCATAACGTGAGATAAACGGTGAGGCCTTTTATACATTGTCATGTTTCTTATTTGCTGTCAAAGTGGCCAAAATGAATGGGAGTCAATGGAATGCAAGCTGAAGTTGATGGCTTGTTAGCCTCAGAATCTCCCCATAGAGATGTACGCTTTCCGGATGCTTACTTACCCCTTGATGAAACAGACTCTATAGGAGCATTAAAATGCATCGTGTCAAAAATGGTCTGACTGAAACTGGCACGGTAGAAATTCTCACACGTCTGCATTCAATGATCTGAAAATGATGAATTTCCAAATTAAACATGTCTATCCTTGCACTGTTAGTTATGAAGCATCCCTTTTGTTCTAATGGCTGCAGTATTTAACAGTTATACTAACAGGTACCTTGAAAGGGCATCATCAATACTTCCTAACCAAGAAAACCCACCCTATTTAAAAAAGAGGTGGACATTAGTCAGTGGTCCCATATCACAGATCAAAGGCAACCAGATGGGATTCTTTACAAATGAGATGAGATCTAGGTATTTGAAACAGTAAGTGAATGCCTCAAATTCGTCCCTTTATTAGATGGCAGTAGTGGAAAATAATTAAGCAAATTTACTAAATTAAGTAATATTGAGAATTTCCATTTTATGCTACTGGTTAAAAGTAGCTAAAATTAGCTCCATTTTTGTCCAGATACAACATTAAAGTACCCCTTACATATTAATACGTCAAAATAATAATTCAATAATATAACACTGACAGGGGCCATACAGCAAGAGTGCTTTAAGTACATTTTGATACCAATACGTTTTACTAAAGTTTTGAACAAAGGAATGTACTTTATTTTTTAGATCTTGACTTGATCTTCAAACTGTTATCTTGGTCTTTGCAACTTTTATTTTGCTACTTTTACGTAAAACAATGATTAAAATACTTTACCCACAGCTGCAAACTCTTGTGTAAATACATTCATCATTAGGAACTGTGAACAGACTGAGAGGGTAAAAAAGGTTTTCACAAATCTAAAATGTTCTACCAAACATTAAAATTATGTTTTCACAACCAGGACCAAATTAAATCTGAACTAAATTAGAGAAACAAGTGGGATGAATCAAATATTTATCTACCACTAGATTGACTAAAGCATGATTCAAATTCAAAATATCTTTCAACATACAGTATGTTAGGGTTGTCATGGTAAAACTCTTATAAGATGATTTTTTTCTCACTGATGGCTGTGCTGTTCTTCATCTAAATAAATGACAAGTATTCAGTGGTTTTGATGCTAAAAGCAAACATGACATGGCTGAAACACCAATTGGTCAAAATAATTGACATTAAAATAAATCTGATGTCTAGTTAAGGTTTAACATACCAACGGTTTACCTGACTTATCATTTATCACCATATCCCTATGTTTCACACATCATATTGGTGTGTGAAACAATAACTTATAGTGTACTAAAACAGAGAAGATGCAGTGCTTTTATGCAGCTGCTGTCCTGCTCCTGGCTGCCTGGGACAGCATTTTCCCCCTTTTCCTCCAATCACGTGCCTCCTTTTCTAGGAAGCTGGGGGATGCAGATGAGAGGAAGGGAAGCTAAAAATAGCATATCTTCTTCTTTCTATTTTTTCTCTCCACAGCAAACAGAAAGCAGAGATGGGGGGAGAGCCAGCATGCATGAGATGGTTTTTTGATGCTAGAGTCTGCAGGTGAATCCAGGATGTTTTGAATGTATCTGTTTGTAAACTGGTTTTTACTTTTTAAATATTAGCTTTTTATTTGAATTGTCTTCCCTGTTTTACACATATCTATTTTTTTCAATTGAAAAAAACATATTAATCAAAATGTAAAGCTTGTCGCTGAAGTTGAAACCTTCTCCTGCACTTTGTCAATGTATTAAGGCTTTGTTTAGTTAATATCCACTTATTAATATAATATAGTATGCTTTAATATAGCTTTTAAGGACAATTCAAATAAAAATAAAGTTTTGGGCTGCAAACTGGTGATAGCTATGTTGTGCTGATATTTCGCATTTTCCATTCAGGAATACCATGTTTGACTTTCATAGATTTTTTTCTTCTGAAAACTTTAGAGACCATCATCGGATAACAACAGTCTTCACTGAAACAATTATTTCAGGTATGAAATATCTGAGCTTTGAGTCTGTTTTTCTGCAGCTGTGGTCAGAGGAGACTCATAATTCTGACAGACTGATATTTATCTGAAATGTAATGAAAAATATATTGACCAACATATGAATCTGATCCTGTGTTGGAACTGTATGAGTGTTTGTTACAGGCAAAATGGATGCATGGGTTTTCCCAGGAGAAACAGCTGATGAGTCAGTCTTGCCTTCAAGTCTTGCTACCGGTAATTTAACTGTCAGCAGAAGAAGTATAGATGCGACCTGCAGACTGCTGGTCTCACATTTAGATTCTTCAAACACATGAAAGTTTGTAATCACTGCAGGCAAAATTAACGACGACCTCCCGGTCACAAGCTCTTTTCACTAACCTTTCGGCCGCCACTGCCTTTTGCTCGGGGCTCGTTCCCTCCTTGTTCTTCTATATTATTGACAACATTAATGAAGTTAGCCTTCATTAGGGTAAAACTATGAAACAAATGTGGTGTAATATAGTTATACGACAAGCAATAAAAACGACATTGGCCCTAATGCATTAACTTGATTTGATCTTAACTTATGCATCCATCAATACTCTCATACTCTCACTTGTTCTTAGTTAAGATCAACATTCAGACATTATATATTCTTTTCCTCCTGTGTGCATGTGCAGTATATACATTGGGCACACCCAATATCATTTTTGTTTAAGTTTTAGAAAAAATTAAAAAAAATAAAAGAAATTACTCTTTGTAATTTCTATTCTTACATATTGTGTTCCTTCTGTAGCCTACTGAAATGTGCTGTTGCAGTATGGGAGGCACACACATTCATGCCAATTCATTTGAAGGCACTAAGATCCGATTGGTTTAGGACTAAATGATTCACCCTATCACAGGAACACATCAGTCCTGCATATGGTTCAACGTTTCAAGTAAATTCCAGCAATATTTCTACCATTATCCCCATATTTGCACCAATATGGTATTCAGTGATGACCTTAGGTTATTTAATAATCATTACAATTATAGATTGTGTATGCGTGTCAAAATTTAACGTCGGATTACTCTCGCCTCGTTTGCTCTTTCCATGTATTTTATGTGTTGTGACTTCTATTCTATTGTTGTTGCTCAAACACATTTAGACCCATTTTCCTGATTTAAGCCGTCGGACGGAGTGAAACGCCTTTTCTGCAGGACAGGCCCGAAGTCAACCAGAGCTCCACTAAACCAGTAGCAGCCCTCACATCCATCCCCACAGATTACACGAGTAAATATGCATTTCATGCACCTACGACGGTTTTATGGTTTTCACAATGAAAACAGCTGTTCTAAGCAAGCATCTTATAGTCTATGTCAAAGGTTCCTAAATTTGACATAGGCTACCCATTATGTATTTAATATTCAAACAGAAGCGCACATTAACAATACATACAGTGCTACATTTAAATATAACATGTATGTTCATGCAATAGAGTAATAAAACAGAAATCCCACCTTTATAGATTTCTATCCGTCCGCTATCCACCACACCAGCACCCGCAGAAACACCACCACTGTCAAGTTAGAAAGGCTGTGTGACACTACATCCGGCAACGATTTTCCGGAATAAAAGCCGTTAAAAAAGGGCTGTGTCTATTTTAAATAGCTCAAAATATTTGCGACAATTCTAAATTTGAAAAGAAAAGGTGATTTAAAGAAAAAAGGAAAATCCCAATTCACCTTTTTAAAAGTATTATTTCAATTGCGGTGTTGCTTTGTGATATGCTGCAAAGCAAATAAATAAATACAACTTACTTGACCAATAATTATAATAATATTCTGTAAAAAAACAAACAGCAGACTGCTTTGATTCTATTCACTAAAAGCAAAAAATGGTGTGAAATAATTACATTTTAATTTGATGTCATTTTCAAAAAATGGTGTGAAATAATTACAATAAATCAGAATTATTGGAATAGAATAAAATATAATAGAATAGAATGCCTTTATTGTCATTATACACAAGTGCAATACCTGTGCAATGAAATTGAAGCAACCCCTTTACAGTGTCGACACGAAATATGAAAATATTAAATATTAAATATTAAATATAAGAATATTAAATATAAAGTATAGGTAGTGCAGAGAAAAATGAGGGGGAGGGTGGGGGGCTGGTGCACATTCCTGAGTCCTGAGAGCAGCTATATACATATATAAAATATCTTTGTATAAACATTGTGTGAAAAGTAGTTAAGTATCAACAACAAATAAATAAATATTGCACTGTAATGAAATGAAATGGTTAAATACTAAATAATAAATAAATAAATATTGCACTGTAATGAAATGAAATGGTTAAATACTAAATAATAAATAAATAAATATTGCACAGTAATGAAATGAAATGGTTAAATATTAAATATTGCACTGTATGAAATTGCACAGACCAGTGTCCTTTAGGTATTATATAACAGTATTGCACAGTAGGAGGGAAGAAGAAAGTCTGGGGGCCAGGGGTAGGCTGTGGAGTGCAGTCAGTGTATGTGTGAGTTCAGGGTGGTTATGGCTTTTGGAAAGAAACTCTTCTTGAGTCTGTTAGTCTGTGCTCTGATGCACCTGCAGCGCCTACCTGAGGGCAACAGGTCAAACAGATCAGAGTCGGGTGGGAGCTGTCCTTGATCATGTTCTCTGCTCTGCTGAGGCAGCGAGGTGTAGATGTCCATCTGGTCAGGAAGGAGAGGGCAGCCAATGATCTTTTGTGCTGACAACCCTCTGCAGCCTCTCCCTGTCTGCCACGGTGCAGCTGCCGTACCATACTGTGATGCAATAGTTCAGCAGGCTCTTGATGGACAAGCGGTAGAAGGTCAGCAGCAGGTTAGAGTCCAGGTTCTACTTCCTGAGGACCCTCAGGAAGTGTAGTCACTGCTGGGCCTTCTTGATGACCGCTGTGGTGTTGTCTGTCCAGGAGATGTCAGCGGAGATGAGGACGCCGCAAAACCGGAACTCGCCGTTGATGCACAGGGGGGCTGGGTCAGTGCTGTTCTTCCTGAAGTTGACGATGATCTCCTTGGTTTTCTTGGTGTTCAGAGCCAGGTTTTCCCCAAACACCAAGCTGCCAAGTTCAGGACCTCCTCTCTGTAGGCTGCCTTTTGAGATGAGTCCAACCACTTTGGTGTCGTCAGCAAACTTGATGATGAGGTTGTTGCTGTGGGGTGGACTGCAGTCGTGGGTGTAGAGGCAGTACAGGAGGGGGCTCAGCACACAGCCCTGTGGAGATCTGGTACTCAACATGCAAGTGGAGGAGAGGTGGGGGCCCAGTCTCACCACGTGGGGCCGATTGGTAAGAAGGTCCTTTATCCAGGCATATGTGAGAGGGGGGAGGCCGAGAGTGACCAGTTTGGTGATGAGAATGTCTGGGGTGATTGTGTTGAAAGCGGAGCTGTAATCCACAAAGAGCATGAGGACGTAGCTCTGCTGCTGCTGCAGGTGGTTCAGCGCAGAGTGGAGAGCTACGGCGATGGCATCCTCTGTGGATGTGTTTGCGCGGTATGCAAACTGATAGGGTTCAGGTCTGGGAGGTAGTCCTTAATATGTTGAAGAACAAGTCTCTTGAAGCACTTCATGATTACCGGGTGAGGGCCACGATTTAAAACAACTTAACAATCATAATAGCATATTTAATTATTTATATACAATTGAAAGATAGGCTCAAGGGCATAATTTTGGGGTCAACATCGGAGGGATTGGGATATCCACTTTTGAGCAAAATTGAAACTTAATTTTCTGCATTCTGGTGAATTTTTCAGCAACACGTAATGCCTTTTCTCCCTCAATTTATGGTGCAAATGTGTTTATATATGTAGCCTAAAGGAAATTATAACAGTTTTTTTTGATGATGATGAATAGGTTTTGATTATTGGGGATTATTAGGGACCCCATCCCCTGTATATCACGCTAATTGCTTTGGATAGGCTTATCTATGGGAGGAAGGGTGTGTTGTGCTGGTAGCGGCTGTAAAACATTTGTATGGGTTCGTATGAGTCAATCATCACACTGAATCTAAATGACAGCATTTCATCCAAACGTTAGACAACCGAGTGGCGAAACAGAACAGGTTTAAAAGTGAACTGGGCCACCGGGCATTCTGATTGGATAAGTCAACACGGTAAGGTGGCTCATAACAAACAAACTGCATAATCATTTAACCAAATGATCTACAGTGGCTAATGTACCTTCAAACCGCTACAGAGATAAGCAGCGGGCTACAGATGTCTGGTAAACTCCCTTATTACTAACGCACACCACCAGTTACCATTTGTAGTTTTCAGGTCCAACCATTGACTGTAAAATTAATAAACAGTGTATCCGGTTCTGCGAAGTGCTGCGAAGTGCTTAAACCTGCTTTCTATCTGAATTCCAGCAGGGAGCAACATGTGCATTTGCAAAAGGAGGTTGGTTTCTGTAGAAGTCTATGAGAAGGTGACCCACGTATCACTTGATTTACCTCAGTTAACATTTTCATGAGTTTATGGTCTCAATCACTATAGTTTTAAGTATTATTTTATGTCGCTAAGAATTATTTTATGTTGCTTCTGTTCAAAGCACATTGTGTTAAATTAACTTGTATGAAATGTGCTATAGAAATAAACTTTGATTGATTGATTAATTGATTCTGCAATACAGAATGATGTTAATTTTTTGTTTATTGATTTTAAAATCGGCGATAAAGCAGGGGGTGTTTTAGAGCGTGATTGCCAGTGATATTGTGTAACGTAATGTAGGGTGTAATTGGGCTCCTCCCTCTCGTCTAAAATCCAGGACAGGTCACTGATGATGCAACCATAGACAGTTAAAGAAGTGGAGCAACAGATCCCGTTGTTCTGGACGGAGACCAGTGAAGGAAAATAGAAGCACTTTTCCTTTTCTTTTTGGTTCCGAAAAGAGCTTCTATTTTCCTTCACTGGTCTCCGTCCAGAACAACGGGATCTGTTGGTCCATTTCTTTAACTGTCTATGGGCTTATATTACCCCCTCGCTCATAGCAGAGCTCCACAAACCAATGGGTGACATCACACATGCTCTGTCCATTCATTTTACAGTCAATGAGCCAAACCATGGGCCCAATCGACGCACACTCTAGGCATCAGGCTAGTGTAATGGGGTTGTGTTCTCTAACTGAAGTCCTACAGGCACATCCATGACCTGATCGCAAGCGATTTTAATTTGAAAGAAAAATAAACGTCTGGTCTTTCTGTAAATCCGCCATCTTTACGAAGCCAAAAACGTCAAATGAATGACAGGTGGGTGGGTTCTTGAAGGAAGTGGGGAAGATTGACAGCGCGTCTGACGAATCCAAAGCCACGATGTAACAACTGTCTTGAAACATTCCGCCTTAAATATGCAACCTTTACTCAACCTGTCATTTGTTATTGATATATAGCTCTGCCGGATACACTAAATTATTCATCAGGAGGTCAAACCTGCTGCTGTTTCCACCTATTATCAGACACTGGTCTTATGTAAAACATATTAGCCTACTGCAAAAACATATTTATATATTAAGAATAGCCTACTATAGTAGGCCTAATACAGTGGTTAAAAATAAATCAAATGTACCAAATCGTTGTTTGCAACCTCAGAGAAGTATGGCTTCACAAATAGTTCTGTGAGGTTGGTAGAGGTTATGGCACACAGGGTTAAAAAATACATTGTTCTTATTTAAAAAGGCAGAATCAGAAAAAAAGTGAAGTATGTGAAAGTAGGGAACAGTAGAACATGTGTAAATTAGGTAAAAATGTTGATGTAGAAAGAGAAAGATTAAAAGACAAAGTGGTAGAAATAGGGAAGGAATGGCATATCAAGGGGATATTAGAAATAAGAGAAAACCAAACTGAGATGAAAATGTCATAATTTCAATTTGTACATGAAACAATATGAAACATATTTTTTTTAATTTAATTATTATTTTTGTCTTACATTAGAAAGTGAATTTAATGGTAATGTTGTTGCATGCTCCGATACAGTAGGTGGCGGCATACACCGAAAAGTTGGTTTGTAGCCCGCCATTAAATAAGGAAGAAGGAAAAGCGGTAGGCAATCTCTGGTCTTCCGTAATGTTTCTATTCTGTTGTTGTTGGGCAGAGGTTCAGGTAAGGTAGTGTATAAGGTGAAGCACATAGGTGGTTAGGGTCATGTTAAGTCCTGTTATTCGGGTTAGGGCAAACGCATAATACGGGGAAATTAAATGTACGACACAACCCCGGCTCAAAGTCGACTTTTATCGGTATGCATGCATGTGGCGTCCAAGTGTAGATCAATCATTGTAAAATGAAATGTATCATTTTATACACGATAAGGTCATTGTCAGCGCTGGTGTTGAAAAGTTATCAGATACAAAATGGTACAGTAAATGGACGTTTGTTTCCGACTAGTAACGTTATAGTTAAGGTAGTCGAGTGGTTAGCTTCACAGTTAGCACTGAGCACCTTAATTAAGGTTCAAAGGTCAGGTCTGGTTCAACACTTTATGTCGTGTCATCATCTGCAGATTTCAGCTACCAAAATGGCTTTATCCATCCAGTTACAGGCAAGACTAGATGATCTGTCTCTGATCTGTAAAAAAACAAAGACAGTAATTTACATTATAAGCAGTCCATGCAACAAATTAAAGTATATTTACTAAAAGAAAGGCTCAATGAACACAGGAGCTCCAGTTCTAAGCATAGACTGTTAATGTTAATATACAGTTTATGGTCCTAAGACACCGAATGATATTAGACTGACATTTGGTGTTCATTAATTGGTAATGATCAGGTTAATATAAATTTGAAAACAATATTAAGTTCCTAAGGAAACTAAAAGAACTTTTTTAGATTTACAGTTTTAAGAGTTTATAATCCAGGATGAATGAATGAAGATTTTTAGCACCAGTTTTTCCACCGTTGTTATGATTATTTGATAACTATAAGTAGGTTTAAATAACCCACATTGCAAATTGTATTATTTTTTGTGATGTTATTTTGTGACGAGATGTTTTATTTCGTTGTGTACTTTTGTTTTGATCGAACCTTCTGTGTCGAAGGTGCATCATCATTTGGTAGATGATCCTGATGAAGGTCCTGAGCTGATACTTTGTTTTGACACACAGGTTTTTCCCGCTGGTTACTCTTTACACAGAGAGAGACAGTTCTTCTCCCGCAGATGACAACACTCTGTCTGCGATCATGCTTCCCCGGGTGGGTAAAGAGTTTATGGCGCGAATAAGTTTCAATTGGCGGCCGCTTTTCCAGGGACGGACCCTGCTGCTCACAAACACCCTGAGTGGAGGAGTATTATTGGCTGTGGGCGATATTGTGCAGCAGACCGGGAGAACTTGAGGAAACCAGACAGAGTTCGGGACTGGAGGAGGACAGGTGAGAAAGAGAGAAAAGCAGAGCCCCCTCCAGTACACTCAAATCTCCATCTCTTAGTAAGAATATAACATGTTTTTTTAGGAGAATATTTTTCCAATGTGTCAATGACTCATTGCCATTAATCCATTCTTTTCCCTCTTGACTCTCTCCCTAAAGGCCAAATGTTTACGGTGGGATGCTCCATGGCTCCAATGCTGCAATACTGGTACATCTGGCTGGACAAAGTGTTTGTGGGCAAAGCTCTGAAAACTATTGGCAAGAAGGTTCTGGTGGACCAGCTGGTCGCCTCACCGTTTTTGGGGATGTGGTATTTTTTAGGTAAAAAGGATTTCAGTTTATTAATACTAAGCAGCCTATCTTAAAGACATGAATGACGTAAGACCGAAAGCAATGTGTGTCAGAATCCGAGGTGGAGAGAGTTCAAAGGTTGTCTGTGTTAAACAGTTTGGATCTGACTGAAGTTTTGTTTGTGAATGTCAGTCATATTTTATAAGAGTTCCATATAAGGGCAGATTTCCGGATTGTTCTGGTCCCATGTTCGAGGCCAAACTGGTTTAGTTGTATGCCAGACGGTAAACCGGCTTATGTTGCTATGTCACCTTCTGGCAAATTAAAATTAGCTGACTTTTACAACCTGTGCCAACGGCTCTATGGCACAAAATCCAACTTGTATTGCAAGCAGTGCTGGGCAGGAGCGTTACTAGTTTAACTATTGCTAATTAGCGGTGCTGCACTGGGCGCCGATTCTGTGCAACCTGGGTCATCTAGAAGAGCCTAATGTAACCAAAGGCAAAAAGTCCTGGCTTAGATATGCATTATCGCCACCATGTGGTCTGTAGTTGCAACATTCATTATGGGCTTTTTTATCAGTCTTACTCAGGAGTGGCGGGGACAAGTGCGGTGAAATTGTGGTAAAATTTGGCATACCCGTTGGGTCTGGTACTTGTTAAGAAACCGCTTTGATATATTTACACCAAGCTAGCGTCTGACCATAGCTGAAGTTGGTTTTGATGAAGCATGGCGCTGACGCATATCTGACAAAACAACTGTTTATTGCAGGTATGGGTCTCTTGGAGGGACACACTTTATCCGAAGGATGGAAGGAGTTCAAAGACAAGTTCTTAGAGTTTTATAAGGCAAGTACACATGTCAGGGTCTCACCTGTAGATCTGGAGCAGCAGATTGGTACTAATGTACTCACACTGTTAGTAGTGCTGCCAGTTAACGCAAACCAATTTTCGTTGTCAATTTGTTTTGTGTGAGATTAACGCTCTTTTTAGCTTAGCAAACTTTGTAGTTTTTTTCACATGCTGTTGCAACAACTAGTAACGTTAGAACAACTACAACAACACACTGGATCTAACTAGACCGGAAACAAAACAAGCACGCCGCACATATTCCTTTGGGCTTACAAGCCGGCCTAAGAGTAGTGACGTTATGGCAAGCACGAGGCAGCGAAATAGATGCCAATAAGATTCTAAATGTAAAAAAAGTTTACTCTTTAAAAGTTGCCAAATGGTTCCACTGACAAGACCAAAGTGATCTGTGTGTTTTGTTGAACTGAGCTATCCGCGTAGTCTAAAATACCACTTGATGGCCAATCACATGGCTGATGTAAATTCTAGCAAGTCGATTCACTTTTCCATGTTGATTAGAACAATAAAATGAGAAAAAATAATGGGACAAAAAGAAATCAAGGGAGTTAACAATGACATGCAATTAATCGCGATTAAATATTTTAATCGTTTTACAGCAATAATTGTTATTCAGTCAATCAAAGTTCATCTTTGTTCTTAACCAGAGATAAGAAGTTAATATGACAGCTTGTTTTGCATCTGCAACTTTAACTTAAACTAAACATGGCGGTCTTGGCAGTGCTTCTTTGTCAGTCTAGTTTTGTTTATGCGCATTCTGTGTTATTCTGCAGGCGGACTGCTGTGTTTGGCCTCCCGCTCAGATGATCAACTTCTACTTCATCTCGCCCAAATTCCGCGTTTTGTACATCAACTTTGTCACCATAGGATGGGACACCTACCTGTCCTACCTCAAGCACAGAGTAAGTCAGCCACACACAAGATTCAACAGCCATTCTGCTTCCTGGATCATTTCCACTTTGTTCTATAAGCAGCTGACTCTGCTTTGCTTTGTTTATAGTTTTGAGGAATTTGTCTGCATTAATGATGTATTTCTGTCACCCACCCGCAACCATCTAACCCTTAGAACATATAATATGTACAGTAGATTTGTTCATCTTGCATAAGTTTATCTTGTATAAATTTTATAATTATTTTCATACAATCCTAATAATTGGGATTAATGTGGATAAATATGAGGGGACAGGAGAGTGAGCATGCATGAGCAACCAGTAGTAATAATAATAATAAACTTTATTTGCACAACACCTTTCACACAAGAAACGATAACACAATAACGAAATTTCATGCGGTGCTTCATGAAACAACATAATTAATGCAGAATAAGATGGAAAATAAAAAGGTGATGAAGTAATATTTTCCACCAGGTTGTCACACTTTCTAGAGCTTGCATGGAACAACGCAGTTAGAATGCACAGGGTGAGGTATCAGATGCGCTTTCTTTAGTCCAGCTACGGAACACTGTAGTTTCACCTGCAGACCCACGGCAGTAACATCTGTCATATAATTACTTAGCCGAGTGTAAAGGCAGTCACATTCTCCTGGCACCGCGTTGACATTTCCTAATTCCTTTTGAATTCTCCTTCACATCTTACCTTAACCTTATGACGTTTACCCTTGGAGTTAAGGAAAAGTTGTTAGTAAAGGGCATAGGAGGTAATTCTTTTTACTATACCTGTGGTCCGGTCTCAGCAAGCTATCACCCTCCATGTCTTCATGTGGTGGCACACCATGGTGTGTAGTGTGCACAACACAGCAGGCAATGGTTATTTTGCACTCTTTTTCAGGTATGTAAATAAAAAAAAAAAACTGGCCTTTCTGTATATCGACAGTGCGCTCCACCACAACAACTATTCTATACTATCAACAACTGTGAATCAATGTGTGTGTTTGAATAACGACTTGCACACATCCGAAGTCACGAGAACAATGCTGGAGATAGGTTGTCCTCTCATTATACTTCCCTCTTGCAATTGTCTTAACTGCTAACTACCGTCTGAGTCTTTTCTTGCTTGACCGTCTTTGATTTAATAAGGTAAAGTGTTCTGAACCTGACAGGGCACTTCAGGCATATTGGTCTAATGTTCTTGTCATTTAGGCTTCTACCTAAACATCTTGTGTTAACCTTTTAAGTTTATTGAAGGGATAAATAACCATTTTCTTCTTTTGTGTTTATTAAGCAAATTGCATTTTTGTCATTATTAATATTTCACAGCACAAAATGCAAGTTGGCTTTTATGCATATTGTCTTACATGTGGTCTAGGGCACTCTTAAATGTTGATCTTCCTTAAGAACAAGCAAGAGTATGAGAGTATTGATTAATGCCCCAAAAAAATTACAATTTTTGTACGCACAAGTTAAGATCAAATCTTCACTAAATCACTAAACTGTTTAAATACATTTCTGATCTGCTACTACACTATGAACCACCCAGACCTCTCAGGTCATCTGGGACAGGTCTGCTTTCTGTCCCCAGAGTCAGAACTAAACAGGAGGAAGTAGCGTTCAGTTTCTATGATCCTCATATCTGGAACAAACTTCCAGAAAACGGCAGATCCGCTGCTAGTCTCAGTTCTTTTAAATCAAAGCTGAAGACCTTTCTTTTTGATATTGCCTTTCTTTAAATGACTGTTAATTTCTTTGTTTAATTTCTTATACTGCACTGTAACTTTTATTCTTGTTTTATCTGTTTTTATTTTTAATTCTGTTTTTGTTTTTGTAAAAGCACTTTGAATTGCCCTGGTGCTGAAATGTGCTATACAAATAAAGCTGCCGTGCCTATAGATTTATTGCTTGTTACATGGCTATATTACACCACATTTGGTATGCGTGTGTCAGTTTTATACTGGCTCAGTAATTACATAAAGTAAAGTCATATTGATTATATTCACATGTGTATTGGTTTCTGGTGTGTTGACAGGATGACGGCCACCCCACTGAGCAGGAATCAGACAGCAGTGCTGTGGATGTACAGCAGGAAGCGCTCCCACCGTCCAAACTTCTGGAGGACAAAGCTTAGAGACGGAGTTCCTGCTCGACTGTGAAGTCGTTCATTTCTATCAGTTCAAACGTTCCACCTTGTTTTGCAAGACTGTTATAACAGAGTTCTCTTTCCTGAACTCAGAGGACTTGAAGTGGAGTTTAAGTGGAAGTGCTGGAACACTTTTCCCTTCATGTTTACTGTTTTTAATGTGTCTTTGTCCAATTTGTCTGTTTATTTATCTAAATGATGTGCACTCCTGTAGGAACATTCAGGGACGGAAATCTGTTTCACTGCCTGTCGCGCTAATACCGCTGATGGTTGTGTTTTTGTTTTTTTTATCACATTTTAGGCAAGAGTTCAACTGCTGCCATTAACACAACCTGCAGCAAGGCACCTACATGCAACTTCCTGTTATTGGGAAGGTTTGAAGTGTGAAACTTACATTGACTATGTTTACATGCACATAATATTCCGTTTTCGCCCTTATTCCAAAAGACGATGTTCTGACTAAGCTATTTACATGGCTAATGAAAGTTAACATTCCCGTTTACATGTAGCTGTCCAAAATGCAATTAAAAAAAGAAAAAAAAACACAGTTTTCCTGCTAGTTTCCTGGACTGTGCCAAAGAAGCCTCCCTCTTTTATTCCTTCAACAGCTTCTTGAAAAGGTTGTTGTAGCGATGTTTGCACATATCTGAAATACGGTTTGATATCCAAGTCGTTGATAATGTTTATAAGTAGTAGTTTTTCTCCTTCCTATTGTGTCTAAAGCCTTGCAAACTGTTGGATTGAGTACAGCAACCATAGCAACGCACAGAGCTGACCGTAAACCGCAAACAGGCAAGCGGTCTCAAACTGCAGTTAAAAACTGTCCAAAGAATTGCTCTAAAACCTGATTGATACCGGAATATGTCTTAATCGGAAAATGCTATATTTGGAAAAGGGCCATATTTAGAATATTCAACCTGAATATGCTGTTTACATGACCTTTTTCAAATTCAGAATGATAGTGGAATATTGGTGTGCATGTAAATATACTCGTTATTGCGGCACTCAAAGATTTAAACTGTACATTAGCCAACAGAAGGACATTCATTTTTATTTCTGTGCTTTTTTTGTTTCTGGTCCAGTATGACAAGAAATCAATTAAATAATGACAAGAATCATTATTGATGTGAAATAGTTGCCATGTTTTTGGCTCTATCCTATTGACCTGTGTAAACTTTGCCTTAATATATGGACCAGTGCTACGCTTTTTCATGCCAAATAACTTAGTCTTCTGTTTATGCCTTTGAGGTATTGATGGAAAAAATAATTACATGATTGTGATTATCTGCTGAAAGAAAATCTATGAAGAAATTATTATTAAATATAAGCTCTTTTATATTTATCATATCAAACCGAATCCCAAATTGTATGTGTAAACCTGATTCAGCATAAACCAGTAACCAGAGTTATTGTGACTTGATATAGTGTACTGTATATACCCAGCTGCTACTTTATGAATAAAGTAATTTTAGTTTTGCAGGTCATGTGATCAGTTTATGAAAATCTGCATAAATGGAGTCAATGTAGATAATCTGTAAATCAATACATACAAATTTAAATTGTTGTAGACTTCATCTTTTGTGTTGCTGTGTTTATATAACAATGTTACCATTTTGATTTGATTTCCCAAAATGTATCATTAGCACACTAATATGTGTTAACGTTAAAGTGTTCATATTATGCTGTTTGGCTTTTTCCTAGTTTTTTATATCTTTTTTTGTGCGTTCTAGGTTTACAAAGTGAAAAGGCCAAAGTCCACCCCAAAGAGACTTTTGCTCTATTGTAGTCCACTCTTTACTTCTGTGACGAACGTGCGTCACTTTGTAACACGTTATAATGCTCGCCTAGCTGCTAGCGTGGCACGCCCTCATACTGTACTTTTGATTGGTATTCCTTACCTCGCTACTGTGCATGTGTGACTCCCAACAAAGATGGAACAGAAGTGAGATGCCTCACTCTGTAGCTAAAACAGAGCTCAACACACAGGGTGAAAAGAGAGCTGCAACAATGTGCAGTACAACAAAACTTTGTTTTTTGAAAATTAAACCATGTAAACCTATTCTGGTACAACCTTTAAATACAATTATGATCCTGAAAATGAGCTTAATATGAGCACTTTACATTCAAGCCTACATCATTTAGGCTTGTGAACAATTCCGAATGCTGCTAAATCATATCTGTTTTATTTTTGAATTACATTAACTACCTTGTATCCTAATCATACACTACTGGATGAAAAAGTTGTTTTCAATTTTACTCAGAATAATAAAGTTTGGTCAAGAAGGTAATTAATACATCATGGTGTACTTCTATTGTGTACATTTAAACAGGTGCTGATAGAATCTATGAAGCTATGAAACTAGGTGTTTAATTATTTCAGCTTAATTTATAAGCCTGTATATGTTGGGTAGTTTCATTTTGTAAATTGCATGTGTTTTGTGTGCAAAAATCTTAATTTCTAAAGTAACTAGTAATTATAGCTGTCAGATTAATGTAGTGGCGTAGAAGTAGAAAGTCACTGGCTCAGTCTGTCAAACCCACATGGTTCAAGAAGTCCATTCCTGTGCCAAAAAAAACAAGACCAGTCTGCCTGAATGACTACCACCCAGTGGCACTCACCTCTGTAGTGATGAAATGCTTTGAACAGTTGGTCAAGGATCACATTTCCTCCTCACTACGCAGCACAGTGGTACCATTACAGTTTTCCTACCATCCTAACCGATCAACGGCCTATCTCACCTGGAAAAGAAAGGACATTTGTGAGATTGCTTTTCATTGACTACAGTTCAGCGTTTAACAGCACAGTTCTTTCTAGGTTCATCACAAATCTCAAGGACCTAAGGTTAAACACCTCACTGTGCATGTGGGTCCTTGAGTTCCTGACAGGTACCCGTATCCTTAACATCGTTTTTTGAGCCCCCTGGTGTACTCACGACAACTCCAACACCTTGATCAAATATGCTTGTGACACAGCTGTGGTGGTCCTGATCGCAGATAACAATAACAAGGCCTATCTGAAAGAAGTAGAGGACCTGCCCCACTGGTATCAGGTCAGCAGCATCCTCATGAATATCAGAGAGACTAAGAAGATGATAGTGGAATTTGGGAAGAAACAGAGAAGGAACTTCTCCCCTAAAATAGCAACGGGTCCTTGTAGAGAGGGTGTACAGCTTTGAGTACTTTGGTTTCTACAGCAGTGAGGGTCTGACTTGGGCGGTGGAGGGAAAGGCAAGGCAGAGACTGTTTCACCTCAGATCCCTAAAGAAAATCCAGGCATTCCCTCAAATAGTGACGCATTTCTACTCCTGCATCATCAAGGAACATCTCTGCCTGGTTAAAAAACATCACTGATCAAGACCAAAAGGTTCTGCAAACATGATCCGGCTGAACATACAATAGGCAGTGCTCTACCCCACTCGGCCTTTCCATTTCGGTCATACTTTATATGAATTTACAGTTTAAGTTTTTAATGCCATTTTCAATCCTTCTCAGATGTTTTCGTTATGTGCCTGGGACAGAATGTTCAGAGTGTGTGACATCCACTAGATAAGATTGGAGAGCAGCTGTAAACTTCTCATAACAGCTTAAACTCTGCATACTGAATTTTACATCAAATCAGGAAAATACCGTGCTATTTCACACAATCTAGACACACATTTGTTACACATTTGGTGCTATGAGCCTCCAAGTGACAAAAGTGCCAACGAACTGCTGCATAGAATTCAATGTCGACTGAAAACAAAATTCTTAGGTCAGCAAAAACAAGGTCTTTTCAAACATGCTCATAATTTTGTTTGTCTTTAAATACAGCAAAATACAAAACATTATTTACACACTGACTAACAAGCCTGAAGGATTTGATATGAACCAACCCAGCATTTTAGAGCACACCTCCTCAGGCACAAAGCCCGTACTGCTGTCTAAAATATAGATGTGTGTGAATGTCACGTTAAATGTTTATGACTGTGAGAAGGCGGACCATCTATGTCTCTAGCTCTCATTGGATAACTAAAATCTGACACACAAAGAGCACCTTTTTCACAGATGACAACACTTTCTCTAAGGTCATGCTTCCCAGGGTGGTTAAACAGTTTCTGGTCCGGATACGTTTCCACCTCTGACCGTTTTCCAAGACCTGGCCCTCCTGCTCACAAACACATTGAGCAGAGGAGTCTTATGGGCGCTGGCAGACATCTTAGAGCAGAGCTAACTCAATGGGTTTTACATGTGTTATGGATGCTTAATACAAAACGATTCATCCAACAGAAAGTTAAGAGTAGATTTTAAAATGGAACTGTATTCATTATTGTGCTTCTGTAAATCAAGGGGTTTTATGATAACATTACCTGGTTTCATAGGATCTGTTTTACATTGTGTGTACATTTGTGTATCAATCCTATCATCCTATTGGTTGTCTCCGTGTTGCAGCTCAAGAAATGTGTTTTTGTGTTTGTAAGAATTAGGGGACAACGATATATACTGTATATGTAATATATATTCACAGTGTATGCAGTATAATTTCAAACTTGGTACTTTTTCAGTTTTAAATAAGTAAAGTCATGTTGATTATATTCATATGTGTATTGTTTCTGGTGTGTTGACAGGATGACGGCCACCCCACTGAGCAGGAATCAGACAGCAGTGCTGTGGATGTACAGCAGGAAGCGCTCCCACCGTCCAAACTTCTGGAGGACAAAGCTTAGAGACGGAGTTCCTGCTCGACTGTGAAGTCGTTCATTTCTATCAGTTCAAACGTTCTACCTTGGTTTGCAGACTGTTATAACAGAGTTCTCTTTCCTCCGACAAACTGTTCCTCTCTACGTTTAGAATGACCACATGTTTCTGTCTGAACTCAGAGGACTTGAAGTGGAGTTTAAGTGGATGTGCTGGAACACTTTTCCCTTCATGTTTGTAGTTTTTAAATGTCTCTCTGTCTAATTTGTCTGTTTATTTATATTTAAATGTTGTGCGCTCCTGTAGGAACATTCAGGGATGAAAATCTTTTTCACTGCCTGTCACGCACCTCTGATTGTTGTAGTGTTATTTTTTTTGTTTTTATCCCATCCTAGGCAAGAGTGTAACTGCTGCCACCAACACAATATGCAACCTTGTTGCCAGGGTTTCTAGTGGGAAATTCAAATCATTGTTGTTGCACTCAAAGATTTAAACTGTACACCATCCAACAGAGGGGCTTTCCTTTTATTTCTCTGCTGTTTTATATGTCTGATAAAGTGTGAAAAAATAATCATTATTGATGTGAAAGAGTTGTCATGTTTTTGACACTTATAATGACCTGTATAAACTTTGCCTTGAGGCTGAAACTGTGAAATTCATTCATTTTCAAACTGTGCAGTACTTTTATACTGGTTAGTAAATGGGACTTGATACTGTACTAGACTACAGTTTTAGTGTTGTTCAGAGTGTGTGACATCACACTAGAGTGGTGAGCAGCTGTACACTGCTCTTAACAGTGACATGTTTTGTGGCCAGGTTGGATCAGTGGTAGAATGAGCTCACATGTACTGAGAGGTTTATGTCTCAATGCAGAGGTTGATGGTTTGAATCTGACCTGTGATGATTTTGCATGTCTCCCTTTCTCACCTAACTGTCCGTCAAAAATTAAAGGCGGTAAAGGCCAAAAAATAATCTTTAGACAAAACGCTGACATATTTCATTTGTTTGAGAATTTGAATTGAATGGCATGTTAAAATCGTATAAAGGTGCAAAGTCATAAATGAATCATTGCATTTCAATTTTATGTAAGTTTAAACAAAAAATATAAAACTGTTCCCAACATTCACAATTTAAACAATCAAAATACATCTAGTTTTTCATATAATAAGGCTAATGTATTCTAGCTATTGTGATTTTTTTACCATATAGTTATATTTGTAATGTCTTTCTAGTGACTTGTCAATCACTTGTGCAGCAAAGAGAAGCGGTAAATCACTTGTTATATGTACTGTACCAGAAGGTGCCTTCTATGTCCTGGGTGGGATACAGACAAACATGAAGTTAAAGTTGAAGTAGACATTTTCACACCTTAACATGTTGAACATCTTTCATACGTCATGGGTATTATTCAACTTTTAAAGCCGGCAATCCAATTCACTGCCGCGTTTTAACATCCCGCATTCACACAACAACGTGTTCAAAATATTAGAGCCCTAAGCAATAAAAAGCAAGCACATAAATAGCCTATCACTTTAAATACAGAGCAAATACGGAGCTTTGTTCAAACATTGACTATCCAGCCTGAAGGTTTTGATCTGCACCATCCCAGCGTTTAGAGCACACCTCCTCAGGCTCTCACACGTCCTGCTGTCAAGGATGTAGATGTATTTGAATGTTGTCGATATGACCGCCAGCCTTTTCCTCTTTCACCATGCCGGCAGCGATGCACCTCATTGTGCTTGTGTCCCTGTTTGCAGTGACTCTTTGTGAAAGTAAGTCAACATTTCACATATGTACACGTTTAATTGGTGTATTTAATCTATGTGAGAATTTGGAATTGAACGTAATATGGAAATCAAAAGATGCAAAGTTACGCAAACAGGGAACTTCCTGCAGCGAGAGGCAGGTTTATTGGAGGTAGATCTTTTTTTCTCAGCATACAGAAACACAATGTATTCAGTGCAATTTGCTGTAAAAACTATATCTAAGGTCAGGATTGCATCAAAAGTTGGACAACAATCAGCCTATAGTTAGACAGAAACCTCCATATTTGGCGATATGTTAATGTGTGTTGCTGTGCAAGTCAAAGTTTGCCTTTCCTCAAATCATAAAGGGAGTTAAAGTTAATGGCAAAGTCACGCCTGGGTGGAAACTGAAGCTAATATTTAAACAGTGAAAGGATCCTGATCTAAAGTAGTACTGTGTCTGCAACTTCCTCAAACACGTGTACACGCAGGTACGTGTAGGCCTCCACAATGCCAGCTGATCGCCATAAATACCTCAGCGGTTTGTCGCATCAATTAGTTCTGAGTTAGAAACACGGCAACATCCTATCTGAAGCTCAAACTGAACGGTGCCTAAATAAAACGAAAAACAGCTTAATTAGTTGGCGAAACAATCTCACCTCAAGGTCCATTTAGAAGCCATTATGGAGCATTTGATCTTGTCACATAATCTTCATAAGTAGATGGAGGTCAGTAGTGGATGACATCTTCAGATCCTTTACTTACAGTTAGTACTGTCACCAATACCACGCAATAAAATAATTCATTACAAGTAAAAGTTATGCATTGGAAATATTACTCAAGTAAAAAAAAAAAAATGTATAGGCCCAATTAGGAAAATGTATTTAAAGTATCAATGCAGAAAAAATGTACCCTGTGAGTGTACAAAGTACTATAATATAGCATTGTATTATTATTATATGCCTACTCATGCATTAATGTTTAAGCGGCATTTTATTCTTGTAGTTGAAATCTTTAATCTCTAATAATGACTTCCATTGATCTAAGTATTGTCTTGATCAGTTAATTTATTGTTTAGTTTGTACAGCGTGAGAAAATAGTGAGAAATGCTGTCAAAATTATTGGCACCTTAAATTTTTTTTGTTCGACACAGTCCAAACCTCCAAATGAAATACAATTAAACATTTATTGTCATTTAAGACCCAAAAAAGCAACTTTTCGTATTTGAAATGTTTGGCATTTTTACATGAATGGATGATCAGGAATTGGAAACACGGATACTATTTGTATCCGTATATAATAATAAATATTCTACTGATAGAATCAACCTAAGGAGCATTTTTGGTTCTTTAAAAAATTACAGATACCTCAAATTTGTCACCCAGGCTGAATGGCCTTAACATGTTTTTTTCAACTGTTTTCCAAGTCAAGACTGAAATTTAAATATCGACACTACTGTTAGCAGCATGGCCCCTGAAGTATCTAGACTTACAGGTCGGTCAATTAGGAAATACAGTTTTAACTTTAGAAACAGGTTAAAAATGTTTTTTTTTGTAAGTAGACACATGGTTTTTCCTGCAGCTGGTTAGAAGAGTCTTTGATTCTGTTTGTTAAATAACCCTCTGGCCAGTGATTATTTACCTTCATGGGGCTGGGCTTCTGCTAACACACTAATAATGTTGCTGTTTGGTTTGGTGCAATAATCTAAAATTGTATTTACTCAGGTGAATCAGAAAAACATACACACGCCATCCAATGGCTCATCTTCTTATCTCACCAAGCAAATAAAACAAACGTGTGTATTTAAATGTAAACATTTAATTTCAACATAAATGCTGAATATGCATTAACTCCTATTTTTCATAAACATAACAAAATCTTGGTTAGTCTTGGTTGTCATATTCTGCTCAATGCTTAAAGACCGACTGCTTCTGTAATAATTACTGCAATGCAAATACTGTATGCAATATAAAAATGTGGCAACAGTGTATTACTCCATACCATCTTGCTATTGACCACTTGTTTTTGTTACGTCATCCAAGTCTGACCGACTGAACCAGTGGAGCTGGGAATGGCTAACATTGTGTTAACAGGAAGAAGTTGAATAAAGTCAGAGCACAAAGTAGCGCAGTGTGTTCAGTCCCCTCCCAGTAATAATACAAATATTGGACCTTCTTAAAAGAGTGGAATAGAGTGGCTAAAAGTATCTGATTCTCCAACAAGCCTCCCTTGTGTGAAGTCTTGATTGGCTACTTACCTAATTACTCATGAATTATTGTTTTACTGCTTTTACACCCACTTACTCAGATTTGGGGTGGCAGTAGCTTTGTGACTCGAATGTGATACAGAGGGAAAAACTTGGGCGAGTCCAAGTACAGTACTGTGTTTGTGCATGCTGTGTCATAAAATGAAGCTAATCTGAAGTGGAGGTGGGCCCTTAAGCTTAGTCACCTAATAGGACACATTATACAGCTACACCTCTGCTTTGGTTACAAATATCAGTTTTGTTATCAAATTTGACAAAGCCAACACTCCATTAGCCTTATCTTGATCGGGTACAAATGCTGTGCATCCTACCAACGTTTTTTTATGCTGTTTGTTTCCTTGCAGACACCACCACTTCCTCAGCAGCTAAACTTGCAAAGGACATAACCACAGCTGTTGCACACCATGACAGTTTGGCTGTAAATAAAACTAGTTTATTCAATGTGACAACGACCAACACACAACAGCCTCCAACAACAACACACCAGATTATCACTGCCGTCACTTCAGAAAACATTTCATCATTCCCTCCTTGACTTCCCCACAAACACCCAACAGGACAGAGGAAACACATCCCAGTGTCATTCCTCCTCAGACTACAACGACCAACCAGACGTCTAACGAGACCGTTTTCCATGGATCGACATTCTCTCCGACACCAGAATCACCAAAGATCCCTGCAACCACCACTGTAAACATAACCAGCCCAGGTCAGACTACTGTCAGAGCTGAGGGTTTAAAGGTTTCTTCTTTATTCTCAATCAAAGAACAGTGAATATACACCTCCAACGTATTTCAAAAACGTGACAAAATAGTGACAAAAATCCAACATTTTCACTCATTTAGATATGGTCCCTTCGTAATTGTTTCTGTGGTGAAAGAGATGAGTCCAGCTGAGTGGAGCATTAAAATAACTGCAATGCTGCAAATAACTTTGATTCACTCTAAAACTGCATTGTTACATGTTTGGCCAATGAGGGATCTTAGAAGAAGACTCCAAACCGGCTGCCTTTTTTATTTACAATCTTACACAAGAGAAAAGCATGTACTTAAATGTTCTGTCCACACGCTTACAGTTAAAATTGAAGACAGCAGTTGACCTTTTTAGGTTTTTACTAGAGGCAATTGTGAAACTGCTAAAAATACATTAATGTACAATACATAAAATGATAGGGATTACAAATCTGTAAAATGACATGCCACAAACAATGGTAATGTAAAAAAATAATTGGTGAATACAGAAACAGCTGTAATAAAAGAGGACATACAAATAATCCTCCAACAAGGGTATTAGGGAACCATATCAATATTGCTTGTCAATATTTTTTATTCACTGATTTGACAAAATGCTAAATGTAACAATAGCCTTTTTCACACTGCACAAAGCCTCAGGATAACAGAGCTGTTAGCCTGGTGTTAAGAAGGCGTTCACACTGACAGATTCCAAGTTAGTGGGCTAACCTCGCCTTAAGCCAAGGGTTGGCTGGCTCTGCACTGGACCAGCTTTCTGCCAGCAAATTTTAGAATTGCAATTATTTAGTTTTTTAACAATATTTCTTTGTGGACTGAAGCAGAAATGTAGTGTACGTTTGAGTAGTTAAAAATGTGACTTCTTGTTTTGTCACACCCTCAGGTTTTGAGTGGGAAAAAGGTGACTTAGCAGCAAATCCCGGCCTCGTGGTCATCCTTTGCATCTTCTGTATCATCCTCGTCCTTGTGCTGGTAGTTGTCATCGTTAAATGCATCCAATCACCAACGTCCAACTTCGAGAGGCTTGAAGACGTGCCAATGGTGAGTTAGAAAACAGGAACCTGATGTGTTCAGACGATTGGGCGTCCGGTGACTTCGCCGAGCAGATGCCCAGTGAAGATAATTACCTCTTCTGAAGAGTCAATCTCAAAAGTATTTTTTTTTTTTTTTTAAAGTAGTATCAACTGCATGGAGGAGGTGGGGCCCGTGTGGAATACAGAAGGTTGTGTCATGTGGACGCACCGACAGTGTTGTTGTTATGACTTAGAGTTCCTCATGGGGGTGCAGAAACTACGCACCATAGCTTTAATGTTAGCAAGCTAACAAACTACTATAGAAAGTGAACATGGTAAACATTATCCCTGCTGTTAGCATTGTAATTGTGAATGTTAGCATGCTGAGATTAGCATTTAGGTCAAAGTACCGCTGTGTCCAAGAACAGCTTCACAGACCGGCTAGGATAGCTGTAGACTCTAAGTCGTAGTTTATATTTTAATGCCATTTTCCTAAAATTGATTGCCAAATTCTTGAATATGTGACATTTTGACATTACATAAGCATCATAGCATAAGCTTCTGGACCACTTGAACATTTTGTGCAATTGTTACCACACTTAAATGAGACAATTCAACTCCAAGCAAAGATGGAAAGTGACTACATTACATGAGACAAAGAACCAAGAAGAATACACAGTAAACAATGATATGACATGAATATAGTGAGGTTCTGCCTTGTGTGTGTGCTAGTTGCCTGGTATTTCCACCAGCAGGGGGCAACATTTGTTGATGAATATAGAATATGATTAAAAAGTGAAGTGTGACTCTGGCAACAGTAAGCTACAGTCTACAGTCTTGCTCTACAGGAAATTGAACAGTCAACCCTGCTTGTGTATAAGAGCTGGCATTTAAAATTGATTAGCTGGCATATGTCATCTTTTTCCTTTCCCCCCCTCAGCAGTCATGGTTTGCTGCTTATTCTTTTACACAAACAGGAAGCAATTTCTCAGTTTGTGAAAAAGTCTCAGAAGCAGGACAATGTATGGTGAGCATGTAATGACAAAGCACTTTCATCAGAAATTCAAGCTTATCAGCAGTGTATCAGTGCGTCAGCAGTTATTCAGAGACTGTAAACCTGTAGTCTTCAGATGTCTCTTCAGATCTCCACTGTGTGAAAAACAGGGACAAAAGAAAAACTATATAGAATAAAACTACTGTTGCCAGCTATCTGTAAATCTTTATTGCCACATAAGTGCAGCCGCTGTAAATAGCTTTCAGGACGTTGTGTTGGATTAGAACAAAGTGTACTATGTACACGACAGAGCATGCAATACATGGCCAACAACATATGTGTCCACACACAAAAACAGCTGATTTTCCATACTAAGCAGATGATGATGAGCAGATAACTTGCAGGTTTAATAAGTGACAGGACTTTATTCTGTATACTAAAAGACAATTTTACATAATTTACATCAACATATGTAGTGAAAATCTTTTTGTGCACCCCATTTAATGTTCACCAAATTAACATTGGAATGCTGCTTTGCAACTCTTTTTTTTTTTTTTTTAACACCACACTGGTTGCAGGTTATAATAAATATGTTGTGTTCATTTTGCTGTTTCCTTTAATTTCTTCAGAGCAAAGTCAACGAGAAGTCTCCATTTGCCCAGTACTCAAAATGACAAAGGGGGCTTCAGATACTGAAATCCAGGAGGAGTCCAGTGTGCTGTACAACTCTTATTTCTTTACAAAATACTTTTGTCAATGACAGTGGAGTATTTCTGACCTTTGACCTGCTTGTTTGGCTGCTTTTAATTTTGCTGATTGCAGCTGAATCAACTTTTTCTCCGTAATTTTCTTGTGAAAAGAGAATCAGGCTAAAAAGCATAAATGTTAATTTAATGTTTCCGAATCGGTGATGTATCTCTACGTAATCACTTATAATTCATAATTGCACTCTTAAATGTAACATAGAAATACAGTACATTTTAAGTTTCCATGATGATTTAAGTGATGATTTGTGTCATCAACAATGCATGGGAAGATGTATTTCCAGTGTTGAACGTGTACGTGAAAATAATGTTCTCTGCATGTATAAATGTCTTTTTGGGCAATTATTATATACATAGAAACATAATTGGAATGTACAAGTGTATGTGAAGTATACAGTTTGTGTTATTTATTGCCATATATTATGTGTAAATAATGTCTACCCTGGCCTGAGACATTCAGTGTAAATTAGTTTTGATATAGAAATAGACTTATTAGTTGTTTATTATGGCCAAGAAACATTAAGACTGCCAACCAACCAAGGGAAGAGATGAGACAAATAATGCCAACAAGTGCACTTTGGCTTGCTAAACCTGAAAATTCAAATACTGGTAGTTTATCTTTATTGGATCTGCTGTTATCCTGATCCTTTAGATTATTTCTACCTTCTAAAAACTATGAAACAAGTCTGCAGAAACATAACATGCCTTTTTTTGTTTGTACAGCTAAAGACAAATGTTTTATATCTCACATACAATGTTAACACAAAAGTCCTCTACATGTTCTGTGTGAAAGGACTACATTTAAATCTTGTGTGTGTGGCACATTAATTTTAATTTGGTTAACATCCTATAGTGATTAATGAGACACACACAGCCTTCTTCCAATAGAAAATGAAACATTTAGACTACTTTCAAACTTTTTTGACAAAATAATTTTGCTGCACGTTTACACTCAGGGGTTGCGGTAAATCCATGCTTCAAAAAAATCTGGATGATCACCATATAAACTTCTTCTGTGTGCATTACACACTTGCTGCCAGACAGATGTAAAGCACATCATTGTGATATTTTCAATGAAATAAAAAGAATATTCATAAAACATTTAAAAGTTGTTTATTGCAGGAGTTTTTCTAAGACTTGAGGAGGTTCAGGGTTTAGCCTGGACCCGTTTAACTAAAGTGAATGCAATGCAAAACGGAGACTGGCTTGCCCAGCTTGTTAATAGCCAGTGCATGTTTATTTTAGCTGCCCAGTTTATAGATGCAGGTTAAATAGCACCAACATTTGGTCTAATCATAACTGGCCTGGCAAACCAAAGGCCAAGGTTCCACATTTGTGTGGTGACTTATGATGTTGGGGTTGAGCATAAAACACTTACTTTCCTGGATTGTGGTGAATTGTTATGCCCCTTTTTCTTAATCAATGTATGATGCAAATATCTTTATGTAAAAAGGAAACAAAGACTACAATCCAAATATAAAAACATAATGGAATATATGCAGTAAGGCTCTTAGGCATTCTGTATTGCTTCTATTTATTCTTCTGTAGATTAACTTTTTTAATTATATTTGATGCATTTGTTAATGCATTAATAAACCCCTGCACTGTATTACTTCAGATGTGTTTGAACAAGATTTCTGCTAATGTTCAAAACTTTATGCACAATCAAAATATAACTCATCCCATCTGTGGCTGTGTGGCTACCGGACAAAGTTACACTTCTACCTTAAATTCTTCAAAATAAATTAAGAACTGCGAAATCTTGGAAAATATGTGCTTTCTGCATGTGCCATTCTGGGGCTTTTTTATTCTATTATACAAAAAAAAATTACATGAGAGCAACAAGATGAGAGATCAGGGGCTATACATAAAACATTTGGGGCTGTAGCTGGGGACACCCAGGCCTAATGACGCCTCTGTCACTGGTTGTTGTGATCCCTGACTCAGATTGATGTTATGTTATGTGTATTGTTATTATGTTCAGAAGAACCATTCAGCACCCTGTCTGTTGGCCTGTGACTAAGTTTGTCCAGATAGATGACTCACATTCAAGAAATATAGCATTGTCTGCAGGGTTTGATAGTGAGGGTTACCCTAAAAGGTCAGAGCCAGCAAGAGGACTGTGCCACTGTAGCCAAACTTAGTGTTTTGACAAAGAGTGATCTTGTTGTCTATGTGTCTAACGTCACTGAAACACTTCCAGTGAAAACATAAGTAGACATCTGACATATTAGCCTAACTTGTTTTCCTTATTGATCTGATTAACAGACATCTGAATAAAATCTGTGAGTGTGAGGCCCTTATTTCAGTCCAATTGTTTTAGGGAGACATGGATGGCTGGATGGTTTGATAGATCAAAAAATAAATCAAGAAAGAGGAGTGATGGGACATTCTACGAAAATGGTGGCTTTCCTGTCCCGGCCTTAACCACAAGGAAAAACACTTAAAAGTGTCAGATAATGACACTAAATATATGTTTTTTGTTTTAATTTAAGTGTTTTATCGTTAATAAAACATATGTAAGACTGTTATATTGCAAACCATTATTTTTATACATTGTAGAACACGGTCAGTACCATGAAATTGGCTTGTCCTCGGGTCAGGAGTTGCGGTTTAGTGACATATTTTGAGTTCAAAAATATATTTTGTCCCCCTTTAAATGTCATAATGTAAAGGAAAGTAGTATAGTTATTTAGTGAACTACTTTAAAAACTAAAATATCAAATAAATATTATAAATAATTTACAGGGAATAGCTGTCCCTCAATTTCATGTCACTGGTGTTACAATTTATAAAAAACACTATTTGGAAAATTTGCAACATCCTTGCTAATTTCTTCCTGGGTCAAAAGTTCATTGGAGGCGGGGCTGTTTTGAAAAGCACATGTTGAGTGTGCACTCTCTCTTCATCTTTTAGCTATTTGATAAATAATTTGATAAATTCATCGAGGACTTAAGATGTGTCACTGGTGTTCTACAGATTATAGTAAGGGGAAAGGAAATTTGATTAAAATAATTGTTCTAATTGCATGATTAAGTGATTTATTTACAATTTAAGAAGTGTGGTTTGAGCTACTGTGGCAGCCATTTTAGATATGTCATCTTGTCTGCAGATTTGTCACTGGTGTTATCGTCACTGGTGTTACTGTTACTGCTAGTAACACCAGTGACATGACAATAACACCAGTGACAATGAATAACACCTCTAACTTTTTTCTCAACATAAGGTTTCATAAAAGCCTCAACAATAATATTAATAAAGGCATTTATTAGCATTTTATTACTGTTTCAACATTGTAAACATAATATGGCTTTCCTTGTGAGACATGGCGAAATTAAGTGCTGCTGAAAAGCAAAGACTACAGACAGCAGGGATGCTGACCCAGACCTGAGCCGCCTACCTTAAACAGAAACCCCAGACTTACTTAAAGGATATAGAAAGTCAAAAAGAAAGTGAGTGAATGATCTCACAGAAAGGGAAAAAGACAGGAGCGAAAGAAATGGCGGGTCAAACAGGCAAAACACAGAGAGAGATTGAGCGCAGGAAAGACAGCGTTGACCCCCCCATCCACTCCAGACAGTCAACCTAGTACTTCAAGGTTAGAATTTGACAAAAGTACTTATCTGCAGAGTTACTTAAAGGGATGGTTTGCCCAAGTTACAAAATGACATATTTGCTTCCTTATCGTGTATGCAGTCTATGGACAAGGTATGACAGCAAGCCATGCTTTGTTTATCTGGCCAGTTTCAAATGCAAAGTTTTTACCATTTGTGGCACAAAACCAATGCATGAGACATACCTTCTCCATGGACTGCTTACACAGTAAGAAAACAATATGTAATTTGGGTGAACTATCCCTTTAAGTACGCCTACACAATATTTGTCACATGGCACGAGAATTGATATACACTGTTTTAACAAGCTGCATAGTTTTGTGTATAGGCAGGACAGAAATAAGATTTCATGGTTGTATTATGTTGCATGCATCTCACATTGGAAATCTAATTATATATTACATCTTTATGCTTTACAGACAACAAATCCAAGGGCGGAGTAGAAGAACAGTTAGTACAGGAAATGTTCCATGAACATATGTTTTACTGCATACAAAATATTCGCATCAGTGCTGTTGGGAAAACAGTTTTAGTTTGCGTTCAATGTTTCTAATGTTCTAGTGGACATTGTGTTTTGAAAGACATAGGCTTCATCTTTTGGTCTTAATCTGACCAATAACCTTCATTTTATTGTTCATATTAAATTAACACATTTGATGAAATCTGAAATTATTTGTAATGTTAAATATTACTAATAAATTGATAAAAATTTGTTTTAAATAATCTTTTGTTATGCCATTGGTTTCACATTGCGTCACTGGTGTAACATTGTGTCACTGGTGTTACTGCATGGCAAATTGGTGTTCTGGCATCAGAGTTGCCCAGTTTCATAGAATATGTTTTTTGTATCTACCTAAATGTTGCTGCATTCATTAGTAGGCATTTTAAGGATGTGATCAGTTAATTTTGATCACTCAACCTCAATTATTTCTAATATTACAACAAAAAACACAATGGTGAAAATAGAAAAATGTCACACAATAGAACTTTAAACATACCTTTTTAAAGTACATTATTACTAATCAAGACAATTTCTTAATATAACACTAACTTTTTCTATTTTTGATCATGTATGCAAATTAAATAGTCAAATTACATTATGGAAAGCCTGGTTTGTCATCTAAAATATAGGTAACACCAGTGACAAAAAGGCAGCACAAGCATTTTTTAATGTAATGAAGTAAAAAAATCAAAATACATTAAGCTGTCATTTAAGTTGATTGATAAAGTTAAGAGGTTAACTATTATCTGACTATAAATTTTGTTATAAAAAAAAGAATTACATTTTTTAAGTTGTCTGTTCCAAAAGCCACCATTTTCATAGAATGACCCTGATAGTAAAAACAACATGCAAGGAGGCCTGTATGACCTAAATAAATTATAGATCGAACAAAAAAAAAAGGTGTGTGTGAGCAGTAATAAGGATTGAAAGCCACAGCAGACCTCGTGGTTAGTGTTGTTTAAGACATAAACTTTAAGTCCCACAGCTGCACTTCCTGTCATGTGATCCGGCGGTGCGTCGACGTCACAGTTACGGCTGACCGGGCACGCAGCGCTGCATGTTGCAGAGTTTGAAGTCTAAACTAACTAATCAGCGGCAATAAAATGAAAAAGATCCATAACCGCAGCAGCATTACCTGACGGACACCTCCAACAGGTCCAGTGGAATTTGCCTGCGAGGAAAACCCCACGAGAGAAGACGTGAGTAAAAATAAATCTTTACAATTAAACTTAAAAACTGTGACGTGAGGGTAGATCCGCGTAGAGGCAGCCGATATATCTTATGTGTACTTGTTTCCCATCAACATGTAAGTTAGAAAACTGAAGTGCTGACAGAAAATTCTGGATAATCACGGATTTCACTATGGGAGTTTTGTACTATCCTGCAGAATACATACATTACGCTATGTGATACTCAGACTTACTTAGATTCTTTGACTGATATAAGCTTCGTTAATGTAATATCTAATCCCAATAATACATTCATTATATTTAATAGTGTGTTTGTATTGCTTTACTGCATATTTCCTGTAATATTCCCATTATATTCCTGTAAAAATCATTGACTGTAAAAAAAGAAAAGGAAAAAAAGGTAAAAACATGAAATACTTCAATGGAAGTTTTCCAGAGTATTCATATATCATGACTGTAAAACATTTTTTTTTTCATGAATATTCTCTAAAGTGTTTATTATAAGATCTGCTCAGCCCGTATTCAGCTGTAGTAGTTTCCAGTTGTTGTTTGTATGTAAGCAGGACTGTGTCTGTTAAACTGTTGGCATAATTCAACTTTGTGAGCAAACCCACATGGAATGTATTTCCCTAAAATATTTACGCATTCCCTCCTCCTGTCTTTATCTCCTTCCTTCCTCCATATCTACTTCCTTCATACTGTCTCTGTAGCCACCCCCACACACACACACACACACACAGTCTCTCCACTTTTGACATACTGGTAGTTTCATCTCTTTGTTTCTTTCATTAAATCTCCCTTTTCTCTTAATCAGTTAAAGAGAAAGCTTTAGACCGACTCTCTCTCTCATACACACACACACACACACATGCACACACACATGCACACATGCACGCACACACGCAGATTTTTGAGGAGTTTTTGTCAGACCTGTTTCAACCTGAAAGGACAATGTGATGATTCAAGTCATTCAGTGAGATGTATTGTATTTTTTTTTACTTCACCTGCTGTGCTTACCTTCACACTAACAGACCAATTGTAATTCTGCACGAAGCCTCTTCCCAGTTAAAGTTATTATGTCAGATCTGTTTGTCTTATGTGAAAAACTTGAGGGAATCCTTTAGTCATCAATTTACCATTGTCATGACCATCCTCTCTGTGACCATTAGATGGCGTGCTGCTCCAGGCAGCACTGAGCCGCCGCCTCCTTCCCTTATCATCCATCACCATCTGAGGGTGGTTTATCTGCAAACATTTGCAGAGCCCATGCCTAAGTCTGCTTTTGTCTGTCTGCATGACTCACTGGTAATTCTGCAGAAAAAAAAAAGCATTTCTCTGGTCGCTTATTTAGAAATCACTGGTGAGAAGAAAAAAACAACCTTGGGCTTTTATTATACTGGTGACTATATTTCAGACTGGATTTGTCAGTTTTGAAGTTTCTCACAGCAGCAGTTTTTTTTCTGAAGTGTATTTACTGTTTTTGAAAGATGGTTTAAAGCTTTACGCTGTCCAGTTGCAGAAATTATGACATTTGTCATAGCTGTCGTGTTCAACAAAATGAAGAGTTGATGGTTTAAAACTCAAGAACAACAGATACGATTATACTGTACTGATCCACTTAAAGAAATGAGTGTGAAGTAGAGAGCAAAGCAGAGTAAAAACACAGATCGCTCCTCAGTGATTACTGTCCAGAGGCACTGTGTATCCTCTGTTTGTCTGGGTGAGTAACTCAGTCAGTCACTCAGTTTGAGCTAGAAAACTAGATGTGGGTTTCAGTAAGCTCCTTGTGTAACAATGGCGTGGCATGTAAAGGTGTTTGGCCGCAGTTGACTTCAGACATTTCTCTATAAAGTCTAAAAACTATTTTGAAGTTGAACTTAACACATTGTGCTATTTTAATGAATGACACCAATTACATCAAAGCACAGGTTTATGTATATCACACACATCCTTATACAAGTACAATGTGTAATGCCACATTGCCATGGTCTAAGACAAGTGCAATAACAAATATTTACAAAATGTAGTCTGTACTAGTTGGCTATGTGCAAGAATATATAACAGAAATTGTTGTTGTTTTGTTTGATTTCTTTCTGAGCGTTAGATGAGAGGATTGATACTTTCATATCTGTGTGCTAAACATGAAGCTAGCAGTGGGTTAGCTTAGCACAAAGACTTGGAACAGGGGGAAACAGCTTGGCACTGTGCAAAAGTAACACAATCTGCCACCAGTAAAGCTCATTATTGTGTGTAATGTTATGGTTTTGAGTAATGTACCAGATTATTTGTTGGCCAGAAGCAGTCACTTGTCTTCGGCAAGACAATGTAAAACTATTTCTTTAATATAATATTACTGTAGAGGTAAGACATGTCAATCATAATGATAGTATATGTGCGTAGAGATGTGTGGTTAGTGAGGGTGAAGGTTATGAATCTCATTCTGTGGTAAAGCTCTTGAACATTACTCAGAAGGTCCTTATCAGCTCAAATCTTAACAGACCTATCTGATGTGCGTCAATGACAGCATCACAAGACGCCTTGGGTGTTCACTTTATGATGGCTGGTTGTAGAAATTAAGACAAGGACATCGCTGTTGATAGTTAATCATTACAAACTCTGCTGTACCAGGACAGTTTGGTTCACACAACACACACAGTGAACTTTAACTTAACTGCAGCACAAGATGTTATGAGATGTGTAATATATCATGCTGCTAGTCAATGTGAAAATGGTTAAATTAAAAGCAGGGTCACTGTTGTAAATTGTGAATTATTAATATTGAACAAATAGTTTACAAATTTTAATTAATAGAAAATATAAGAAGGTAAATATGGTGCAAAAGGTGAGGGGGTTAAAGAATACAATGTGAGAACTTGCAGAACGAATTTCTTTTTAAATTTGCACTTGTAAACATAATATTTGCACTTGCAAAAAATGTTGGCACACATGTGATCAGAATTTGAAGTCACAGAAAGAAAAAAACAAACACAAGAGCTTGTAGAAAAAAATCAGAACTTGAAAAATTGAACATATTGAAATTTGAACTTGGAGAAAATATTCACAAATTTGTAGATAGATATTTGCATGAACACAATGACAGCTGCAAGCGTATAGTGCAACATTTACTCGTGTAAATTCTTTTTTTCCTCGTGTTCATTTCCCATCACAACCACAACTCATTGATTACAACCTCTTGAATCTGTCACTGCAATGTGCTCTCTGTAATAATACTGTAAATACCTTTTGATTATCCCACTAACACTTTTAAACAGTCAAACTGAAACACTAGCGGTGAGCTCCATGTCCTGCAGCCGCAGACAGACCACCATCAGTGGGGATCAGTGTAGTTTCAGAAAAATCACAACTGATATTAATGACAACTCCTAAGAAACTCTTCATCCTTAAAGGAGCTGTACAATATGACCTACAATCAAAATAATTTGACCTTGATAACGATAAATAAACAATAATTAATAATATGTTCAAAATCATCTTTTCTGAAACCAAAATGTTTCCAGACAATGAACACTGTTTGTTTTGGGCACAAGTTGCTCGGTTGACTCGGACTCGGTGTTTGAGTTATTATCCATTATGCTTTTCATGCGGCTGTCTGGTCTGACACGTGGTAGAATGTGTTTAGGAGAAAGAAGGCCTATCAACAGGAATATGGGAAAAATATGTTGATAACTGCTTCAGAATTTTGATGTCAATAAATTTGCGATTAATCGTCAAGCCCTACTTAAAGGTGCTGTAGGCACGATTGTGAAGATCAAGGACTTAGCCAAAAAAATGAACATCGACAATTTCTTAGTCCCTCCCTTTCCGCTAAAGCCCAAAATGGTGTCCTAAGCCCCTCCCCCACAATGAAGAATGACTGCGTATCCATGAGTAGTGATTGACACACAGTTAGAACCCCTCCTGGCCCTGAATGACTCCTGCATCTGAGCAGGAGCTGTGGATTTTTGTAAATCTCACCTACAGGCTGTAGGTGGTGCCAGAAGAGTCTGTTTTTATTTTTATTTATTTATTTATTTTTTAATTACCTGCTGGTTCTACTCAAACATAGGTTCAGTTTTAGCAAGTATGACAGAAAGTTAGTTTTATAAAGCTTACCTACTGCACCTTTAAATGTCAGATAGGCTTACTCGTGGTTGCAACTGACCAAGATGTATAAAAAATGTTGCTGAAGCTTTCAAAAGAAACTGGGACTGAGCATATGAGAGTGTTTCAAGCTGGGGATTTTTTTTTCTTGGAGGCAAAAGAAATAAAAACAAATACTGCAAGTTTCAGATGGATTTGTATTAAAAAAGTAAAATAGCAACTATTTTGATAATCAAATAAGCTTTTTTTTAAAGCACAAACATTTGCTACTTTTAGCTTATTAAATGAGTAAAGATAAGTGAAGATTTAATGCTTTTTCATACTTGATTTTAAACTGGATATATTTGGATTTGGTCGTGTGGGAAATTATAAAGGGCATTTTATAGATAAGTTATTAGTTGAGTAATCAATAACATAATCCGCAGATAAAATTTTTTTAATATAGAAGACACAGGTCGGAAGCACATGGAGCCTTAGTATTAGTTTTCTTTTTAATGAATGTCTGATAACTTGATGTAGTTGACAGTTTGGGAGGCCTTGCGTTAATAAAACATTTGTATTAAAGGTTTCCTTGTTGTGATTTATGATGTTTGCATTTCAGTTATCGTGTGTGTGTGTGTGTGTGTGTGTGTGTGTGTGTGTGTGAATAAAAATATATAAATAATGTGTGTCAAAAATGAATATATTATGTCTAAAAAATCTATACTTGAATCAGCCTGAAATATTCCCCGATGTAGAATGTGAACTCTCACCAAGTTCCCTTAAAGGTAGATGTGGGCCTTTAGTGTTGTAAGCATATAACTGCTGTAAATTTACCAATTTATGATTTATTGTCCCTTATATGGAGTGCTTAAAAATGTCTCCCAATTTTATTTGGCTTCAAACACTACTACACATTTTTTCCCTGCTGTAATTTCTGTTTATTGTGTTAAACTTAGTGCAGCAGTGTTTCACCGCTGCTTGTGGGCAGAGTCAAAGAATTTCTAATAAGGGAAGAAGTTCCACTCTCTCGATACGTCCGGCTTCTGAACTGGTTGCTGTTCCACCAGGGTTCTACTGAGGGTGATCGCAGGCCAGTGCAGAATGAATGGTGTTCTATGGAGTTACAGTATACCATACCCCTTAAAATCCACTTTTTATTTTTTGTCTAGTAATTTCAATGTTCCATACGAAAGGGGAGGCTAAGACAATACACACTGCTGGGTTTTAATTTTTTTTTTAAAGTTTTTTGTTCTAAAAAGCCTTTTAAAATCTCAGTGACATAGTACGGCCAGAGATACTGCTTTACAGCATGCTCTGAGTCACTTCCCTTGATCGCTTCATAATAAACAAATAAGTTATCAAAAGTATAAGTAATCAAAGTTCTGTTGTGTACTTCTCTGGTTGGATAGAAAGAGTGCTCAGCCTTTGTAATGCATCTGGTATGCTCAGAGTCAACACTGAGCTCATGGTAATGCCAGTTGAGTCATTTTTCTTTAATGTACTAGAGAACTGCATTTTTGTGTCCTGTACTATTTAGTTTTTTTTGTCTTGTGTTTGGTTTGCACTTGTAAATCAAATTAAAGTAAGGTTTAAAGTGGGTTTGATTTGGGTGAGAAAATTAAACAGCAAAAATCTCGGCAGATAGTGAAGTGTTGGATGATTAATTTGCCAGTAAGGAGTCACAGAAATGTTCTGTTAATTTTTCATATGAAACAGCAGCTGTCTCCCTTATTTCTAATTAAAGCAAACCTATTCTTTTAGTATACTATATAATGATCGAGTTGTAGTCCAGACAAAACTGGATTATGGAATTATTAAAAAAAAAAATACATTTTAATTTAATTTTAAAACCAACTCTCTTTGTTTTTTGTTTCAGCTGCTGCAACAAACAACCAGCACCAATGTCTCGGATTGAGGTAAATAAGGTTCATCGCTTCCCCTCTTACACACACACACACACACACACACACACGCACGCACGCATGCACACTGCTGTAGCAGTTGTGCATCACGTCCTGTCTCTCTGTCTAATGAGGAATGGGTTAGGGCTTGTCTCAGGGCCATAAAGGTTTTATCTTTACTTCAGGGATTTGTTCGCAGTTAATGAAGAGACACACACACACTCACAATAGGTGTCTGATAATGAACTAATCAGGCACATCCGTTGCTGTTTACAGCTAGAAGCATTTAAATGGCTTTTAATTTATTATCTTACACAAAATAAAGCTTCAAAGACTGTTTTGGTAAATGCATTTTCAAGGGCATATTTGGTGATTATAACTAAATGAAAGGAGTCTCTGTTTATCTGTCCCTAATATAAGTATGCTGTCTCAACCAGATTCCTGTCAGTAACCAATAAAACAAACTAAAGCTGCATCTGATATTACATTTTTGAAAGGAGAATCTTTACCCATCCACACAGAAGTGTTACACAAACGTAAGTCTACTATACTACTACTACTACTAGTCTACTATGTCTGCTTTAAATGCAAAAGCCTTTGCAGTGAGCATACACAACAAAAAATGAGCAGGATATAAGCCAGACAATATATAGTATTAAGTTACAGTGAGCTGTAGCCTACATTTACTTTTAAACAGAGGCAGAACATAACGTAATCTCTGAGATTATTCCTTCACAGCACTGCACAATGCAAGAAAATCTCAGTTGAACCGGGCAGACACAGCACTTTTCATCAGACTCACCTCAAGTTAATTAAGTCTACTACTAATTT
>JABXJD010001044.1:0-120000 GCA_013375575.1 Percina caprodes
CTGATACTCAGCTTTTAGACAAAAATATCTCTTCCCCCACCTCCATTTCCGCCAGTTTTGAGAGATGTGACATCACAGGGTCCATCATGTGATCCACCCACACAAAGCTTTGCAGTGATATACGGGGCCTACCTGTGACGCACATACTTCCTCTGTGTAACCCTTTACAAGCCAGAGCACTGTTTGCTAATGAAAGAAACAATTTGGCCCCATCTTTGTATTTATGGACAAACAAAAATCATTAAAAGCATGGAAACCAAACTAAGACTTGTCACATTAAAGGAACCATTCAGTTAATTTATTCTGCCTTGAAGTGTGTTTGATTTTATACAAGTGTTTAAACTTATTAGGATAAAACTCCTTTAAATGTACAATCTTGTTGTGGAGGGGGTCCCAACATATAGAATATCACAATCACTACATAACAAAAAAGAGTGACGGAATAAATAAAAATAGACATACAAAAAAGACAAAGCACATACATTCATTAATGAAAAATTGAAAACATTACAACCAAAGAAGTCATTAATAGATGAACAATTGAGTGTAAGTAATACATTCAGGTATGAACGGTATTCACACATAAGGTATAGACAGGTAGTGTATTAAAGTATTGTAAACTTAAAAAAGTGTTAGCAAACATGATAAGATTACAAGGGAAACAAAATTAGCCTTTTGAATGTGGCAAATAGTCTGGAAAATCCTGACAGAATGTTCTAACCTTGCACAAACAGAGCTTCCACTAGTGCTCACCAAACTTGCACTAAAGATGTCTGCCTCATTTTCATTTTTAAAGAAATCCACTGAAAATAAACAGTGGTAATATTCTTTAAACTCTTTGTGATATTCTGGACATTAAATGTTAAAAAGGAAATTCAATTACTAATGCCAATCTGATATTCATTCAAAAAGTGGAAAGTGAAATTGGAAAATCTGTGATAGAAAATGGAAACTCTTATCTGAAATTATCATGTGATTAGGATGTGGGCTGCACGCAGATCCAACTCAAAAACAACTTGAAACTGTAAACTGACTTAAGAAAGTGTTGAAATCAGATCAGTTTCAGATTCAACTTCTCCAAATTGTGTTGTGCAGGAATACGAGTGTCTTGACTGAGGCTCTAAAACAGAAGTGAGCAGCCTTTTTTTAAGGAGACATCAACAACGGTCCATGTCCAGAATTATGCAAGCTAATATTTTCATTGTATCCTGCAGTTAAGCAATTATCCTCCCTACATTAAGTATAAAAAAATAATAAAAATAATGAAAACGTGGTTCCCACAGCGCTTCACATTCCAGACTTTATTTTACTATAAATATTTCTAGTTTTCTCTCCTCTTCATGGCAATAGAACTGGTAGGCTAGGCCTACCAAAGATCATCTATTATATGAGAATATGAATAACTCGTAAAAAATCTTAACACACATTTAGCCTACATCTCCCCCAGCACTTTTAAGCACATCGCTCAGTCTTCCGCCGAAGATGCTCAGTTGTTATGGAGAAATATAACTAGCCTACACCCTCGCATGAGTGAATCCTGTATTCTCTGCTAAACGCCAGTGTGTTGTCTGACAGTAACTTTAACACACTATGAGAGTCATAACAAACATTATTAGTTGAATTTCAAATATTTAACTTAAAATATAACACATTAAGGGACTCTTTTATGAGCTAAGGTCTGCTAATTACCAGCATTGCCCAGCACCACTTCAACCTGAACAGACATCTATAACTAGAATGGGTGAAAACCCCTTGGGTGTGCCCCTAAACATTTTTTCCTGACAGGGTTTTACGTTTCTATAGTTGCAGCAACAAAAGCAGAATAAAAGCTAAATTGGTAACTGACCATATCCATAAAATTGACCTGCTATTGAGATAAACTTTATTCCTAGGAATGACCATAATAAGATATCTACCATAGCCTGAATTATACAACGTGTTTTCAGAAAGATCCATCAAACAGCCACTGTTCCATCCTTTTAATAATAGACTCTAATCACATACAATGTGTATTCAAAGCTATTTTATATATGTATACAGTTGCTCTCCAGACTGAGGAATGTGCACCAGCCCCCCCCCCCCCCTTTCTTTCTCTGTACTACCTACACTTTATATTTTGGATATTTTTGATATTTTATATTGTTATCTTATATTTCTGTGTCAACACTGTAAAGGGATTGCTTCAATTTCATTGCACAGGTACTGTGTACTTGTGTATAATGACAATAAAGGCATTCTATTCTATTCTATTCTATTCTATTCTATTCTATTCTATTCTATAAAACTAGATTAGAAGTAGGTCTACAGTTGAAACGTCTGTATCCAGAATGCAGCGAAGAGAGAGACTTTTCTCGTGTCTCCTCCTCTCTGCTTGGTTCCTCCAATTATTTAAATAAAATACTGGAAAACGTAATTTCTGGCCAATGCGCGCCGATGTGACATAATGGAACGTGCCAGCCTAGAAAAGCTCGAGGCGGTGCGCGCGGGCGTGCAGTAGCCTACTCAGATCCTGCTCGAGAACATAGGCTACGTCTGGCAAGGCTTTCAGTAAAGTAGGCTGTTAGACAAATGAATTAAAGCTATATTTTTACACTACTGCTGTTTATTTCTGTGAGGTTATGGGCAAGGCACCACTGTGAGGGAGTGTCCAGCAGTAGGCTAACGTTAGGACTTTTCGTTTTATCATTCTCCACTCAAATAATGATGAAGAAGGATATTCACTCGAGCCTGGCGGACGAGGCAAACCTCAAACCGCATCTCCGCGACGCCGAGACCATCCTAGGCTCTCCGGACCTGGGGCTGCTCAAACTGGCCTCACCGGAGCTGGAGAGGCTTATCATCCAGTCCAACGGTATGGTCACAACGACACCAACAAGCCCCCAATTCCTCTACCCGAAGACGATAACGGACGAGCAGGAGTTCGCTGAGGGCTTTGTAAAGGCGTTGGAGGACTTGCACAAGCAGAACCAGCTGAACGGAGATGGGCAGACGAACAGCAGCCTGGATCTGGGTGCTAACATCGCCCCGGTCACCATCCAGCCGGACCTACCGGTGTATACGAACTTGAACAGTTACGGTATCGGGCCAATGGAAACCACTGTCAACTACTCCACGGACACAGTCCCTTTCCCGCCTCCTCCTTCGCATCATTTGGGGGCAGCCCCGCCGGAGCTGTCTCGGGTCCAGCCACCGAAGGAGGAGCCTCAGACGGTCCCCGACGTTCAGAGCTTCGGGGAGAGCCCGCCGCTGTCTCCCATCGACAATGACTCACAGGAGAACATGAAAGCCGAGAGGAAGAGGCTCAGGAACCGGATTGCAGCCTCCAAGTGTCGGATGCGCAAACTGGAGCGGATCTCGAGGCTGGAGGACAAGGTCAAATCGCTGAAAAGCCACAACACCGATCTGGCCTCAACGGCTAGCCTGCTAAGGGATCAAGTGGCGCAGCTGAAACAGAGAGTCCTCAACCATGTCAACAGCGGCTGCCAGCTGCTACCACACGAAGTGCAGGTGCACTAGTCGGAAGGACAGACCTGCAGTTGGGCCACCGACCAGCATATAAGCTTCATGGACTTTCTTAATGTTGGTATTTCTGTATGTAGCCCCGATGTGTGCCGTTCCAAGTGGAAATAATGCAGGCCACGTAGGCCAAATGTATTATTAATTGGTTGATGGTTTTGAGCATCGGCTATATGTAAATAATAGAGAAGGCTAGAACACAATTCAGGATAAATGGTGATAGCAACATATTATAGATTTTAATTCGTAAAGTAGCCTATAGCCTAATTACCAGGATCCACATTCCTCCACAGTCGCCTCCACCCAACGGAGAGCACAAATTAGTAGCTAGTATTAGTCATTGGATTTAACAATGAAAAAATCTCTAATTGTTTTTGGATTCATGCCGAAATTAAGAGCCTTTTAACATGGTCGATGTATGAAATCCTGTTCTACCTCGTATATTGATGAACAAGGCTGCATTAAACTGCAGTTTCCTTTGATGGACTTTGGCTTTGGTCTTCCCTGATGAGAAAGAGGCAGCCCTTATTGGTTATATGCATTGTGCTCAACTTTAATGACAGAAAGCACAAAATTAGAGATTATTTTCCTGTAAAAAATGTTTACAGACTTGCCGTGTCTGTATAAAGTTTTAAACATGGACCAAACAGATTTATAATATTTCTCCAAACTTAAACTAATATTAATATAATATTTATGACACAGATACCCTGAATATATTAGAAAGTGGCTGTAAGAAAAAATGCACATACACCCACATTTGATATGTAAAATATGACTTAGCCTAGACCATTTACCATTTATTTATAGGGAACAATTTGCATGATGTTTACATACTCGAATGTTGCCCACAGCTGGGTGTCAAAGGGTGCAATTAATTAGTGTTTATGATCTTTACTATTTACAAACACATGTTTTTATCTATTTTTTACTCTACCGTGTCCCTATTTCATTGTGTTCTTGTTTTAATGTGAAGAGACGTAACCTTTTTCGTTGCACTGACTGTTGCTGCCAACTCAAGCCTACAGTTGTTTGGCTGTATGCTGCTTTGTTCTGAATTAAATGCTGCTCGGCAATAAACACTGTTTCCTCCATTTTGACAAAACTCTCATGTTTGCATGCATTTTGTGAAATCATAGGTCTAAGTCAGTGTGTGCAACAGTGAAGAGGCTGTTAGTGGAGGTTGGGTACGACCCTTATGTGGTTCTCCAAAGAAAGTGGTCAAAATCAAGACATAGCCCACTATAACCATTCATTTTAAGACTATGTTCAGATTCATAAAGGTATTCAACTAACTGGGTTGACTGAAGAATCAGTTTTGTCTTTCATTGCACACTACTCCCAAGAATGACATGGGAAATTATGTTTTATTAAGTAATATTTTAAACATTAAAGAAAGTAATAAATTATTTTGAGAGTTATGTGGCAGTGCCAACAGAAAATTTAAACTATAACTGGCAACAGCTAAAACGCAACACAATATCATTATATTAAATAATAGTGATTATTTTTCCTGGATCGCTTAGTGTACATTATTTTGATAAGGAGTACATTTATAGTTATAATGGAGACTGAATTAGTGATTGTGTAATAGGATGGATTCTGGAAGTGTGTGTGTGTGTGTGTGTGTGTGTGTATGTTTGTGTGTCTGTGTGTATGTGTACCATCTGTGTGGACAGCTGCATCACATCATCACACTGGTGTCTCCCTCTGCTGGTGAATTGAGGCATTGGTTGAAATGACATTTTTAGTGAATATTTTGGGACAGTTCTGACATATTGAAGGATCTGGAAGAGAATAAGTTTCATTTTGCATGTTGTTGAACAGATGTCAGCCCATCATTATGTGAATATGGGATCTGTATGGCTGATTTATTTGTGTTTTATTGAGTTCTTAGCAAGGTAGAATACATTTCATTAGATGGGGGTTCCTTACAACATAATGTTATCAAATGATGTTATCTTTATCCACATCTATGTAGGGGTCCTTAAAATCAGGGTTAGACCAAAATACTAATTATATCAGCCTTTTCATTAAACACTGGGTAGCCTTTTGATGTTAGCCAGTCAGTGTCGTTCACCTACAGTATAATGAGCAAGATGCTGTTGTCTGACCACAGTTAAAGAAAATTAGAACTGCAAAACGTGCAAAGCTATTTTCAATTATTGTAAGGTATGCTTTTTGTGAATTGAATAATACGTGTTATAATATATATATAGTGCATTTACTTTTTGAATTTAGTGTCTAATTATGGCTTATATATATTTTCATCCTAATAAGATTTCAATTGAAGGAAAACGTAAAGCTGAAAGGCTTATACAGTAGAGCCCTAATGGGGGAATGGAGGCCTCCCTTACAGACAATAACTGTCTGCAATTTCAAAAGACATGTAACAAAGAGATAAAAACATTTTATGATTCAGCTGAGTGGAAATATAGAAACAAAAATGTTGTTTTGGGCATTTTGACCTCAAGGTAGCATGCCGTCAGTCAACCTGAGGGAGGAATAGATGGGATTTTGACAAAACATCACTTAACTAACTGCAAAACCAGAAACTAATAGCACGCTATCCCTTTCTCCCTTTGTGCCTGCCCCTGTCACTTGTGATATTATATCCTTTGCTGATATGATGGTTATTTATTGAGAAAATCTAAAGTAACAAATGAGTTACTTTGGATCATAGTTTTTACATGCATTCACCTGGTTAGTCTACTTGATGACAGGATCACTGTGCACAAATATTGTGTACACTTACTGGCCGAGTACAAATCTGTGTGCATTTAGCAACAACTCTATAATTTCTACATTGTCTGACAGCAAAAAGTGGAACATTGACATCTTGAGGTAGTTGGGACGACATTTTGGGAAAACATTTGCTATCAACAAGAAAGACTTTGAGCTTTCATGACACCAAAAAATGTGATTAGTCAAAAGAAAATCTGAATTTCAATTTTACTTTCTGGGGTTAAAACAACATTTGTGATGCAGTGTTTTATTCAGTTAGTATGCATATATGATATCAGTTAATTTGGGGATTTTAACTTCATTAGGAGTAGCAGGCAACAGTACCCATCTCACCAACAAAAGGTACAAAATCTTGTAAATCTTCAAAATCAAGAATCAACTAACTGTTTGTAACTTTTTATTGTTTTACCACAAAGTACAGATAAAAACATCCACAGCATATTCTCTCACCTTCATGGCCCAAACTGAGGAGTATGTGAAGAGGCAGTACAAGACCATTTGCAGTACGTTTCTTCGTGCTAGTAGAAGATCTAAAGTCGGCAACTTCTACGAAGCTTGATGACTTTTTTTGTTGTAGATACTGTAATGTGTATTGCTTATGTAACAGGGTAACACATTCATTCACAAGCAAGCCTAGTAATGAATGCAGATACAGTACAACATGGCTGTTTTTATTTATTTTTTGGGGTTTTTACTGTCTTTTTTTCATTGTTGCAAGCCTTAGTCGATACAACACAATCCACACATATGACTCAAAGGTACCATATTTACAGATGTGGTTTATATAGAGAGGAAGACGCATTAGAAAGGAGAACAGTTGAAAAGTTTGTATTTTACCGGAAAAGAAACAGTCACAACCAGTAAGAAGTAAAATGTATGCAGGATCAAAATCGTCTCCCAGGTTTGTTGTGATCATCACTCCCTTATTATAATTAATACTTTGGTGGGGCACTCTAACTGGGGCCTCAGACTTTGAAAGTCAGTGGCACATCTGTGATTTCAGGTTGGTATGCTACACTTGACAGTTAATTAATGTAACAATTACTCTCAAAATTAATGCTTTTCTGAATTATATTTGCTTCAGTCACATAGTCAGAGTCGCTTTGTTTATAAAGTTGATGATGTTGACAATGATTTGTGTAGTGCTTTGCCCCTTTAATCCATCCTCTTTATCTCTGTTTTTACTGGAAAAAACAGCATTCAAAAGGTATGCATTGCCCAACAGCAAGCCTGGCATATCAATGAAATAACAATAAGGATGATCTCTAAATTACCGAGTTCATTTCAGTCCTCCAAGCAGGATTTGTTTTATTACAGTTTTAAATTTGGTCACACTGCTCATTATGGCGTCCTAAAGCAAAAACAGTGAGCTGCTTCTACAGCAATCTTTGGTGAAGTGAAAAGAGCGAATACCCGGCAAACCAGTTTTAACTGTGGAAACTCTATTCAGACAAGGGTACAAACATGTTCTGAGTGTTTGGTGTAGTAATGTGCACCCAGAATGAGTGATGCCATGTGGACTTACTGTAAAAACAGCTGTTAGCAGAAATGTGGAGTGGTTGGAGCCAAGAAAACCTCAGAACAAAATATTTAATTCCTGCATTGATTTGAAACTAGTGGTAGAAACGCAACAGCTACCTGGTCTGTGAACATATCAGCCTCCAGCTGTTTGATGCTTGTTAAACAGTGCTCTGTGTACTTCTCCTGAAGACTCAACATTAGAGATGGCATTGCACAAACAGAATGTAATACTGATTCTGAAGAAGTTGCTTACTGTTGGGCTGTTTCTCACAAAGCAAGGAAACATTGAATCCCTAAGTGTTGGCTGTATGTCACACATGTCATCCTATTCTTTCTTTTTACTCCCTCTATGGGTCAAACTATTAGATCCAAATATATAACAAAACAACACTGTTTGCATCCTCCAAAACCATTCCATCATATTTTAAAGAAAGATGAAATGTTTGAATGATTATTGTTACAGGAAATTTTGATATTTGATAAAGTAGCTGTGACTATCCAAACAGCTCTCAGGAAGATGAAACCTTAATTTGCTGAATTTGAGTCTGAGTCATAAATGGTCTGCTGTAATAATCACGTAATTTCAACCTCAATGCTTTGCATCCCCAGCAGGATTTTCTCTGCCTGATATTAAATACTGGAATATCATCATGTAACATTGTTAGCATGCACAACTGTGTTACACAAAATGCTATTTCAGATATTCTTACATCTTTATATTTTCTGTTAGCGACAGCAGGAACAATAACATGTTGAGGCTGTTGGGACAAAAAGCATCAATGTTACTGCTTATCAAGGAGTCAAATAAAATAAAGATTTGAGCCTTCTGAAAGCTCAAATCTTTATTTTAAATATTACTTGATGTCAACTGTACTGTAGTTGCTGTCTGGCTTAAAGGATTTATGATGCAGCACAAAGTTTTTCCAGCAAACGCCTTCTTCTTATTTAAGAGACATTTTAAAATGCTTCCCTTTATTAGCAGCAGTGCTGGAAATCACACTGAGTGGTTTGGAGAATGACCACCATATTAGTGATTTTCTGATTGGTAATTCAGACTTAAAAGGTCATTCCACTGTATTTTTCTAAGCAGGAAGTTTGAATTTCTGACGTCCCTGGAAGGCACGATGAGACAAAACCAAGAGGGAAATGAAACGACTCACGGAGGAGCTGCCGAGGGAGTAAACAATTCCACACATCATCCAAACAAACCCAATAACATAGACCTCTTATATTTAATACTATCCCCATAGAACTTTATACCTTTAAAATTTATTTTAAGAAATGCATTTCAAGAAATGCATACCTGTAGATATTATATATACTGCACAACATGTATATGTACATTAAAAGTAATAAATAATTTAATAAAACGTGTCTCTAAATTCTTTTGCAATTTTTTACGTAGCTCTTTCTTGTTCATATTTTCCCCACCCAGTGTTAACAGAATAAATGGGGCTCCAGAATACAAAAACATAAAAAAGGCCAAATGAAAAGGCTCAGATGAATAATGAAAACAAAACACTTATAGCTGCAATATTCATGTGTAGATACCAGGTGAGCCAACAAATGAAACACAGATACCAATACATTTATGTTTGATTCTGTGTGCATCCAGATTCTTAAAAGAAATAATCAGTATGGAGCAAATTTCAGCTGCATCATCCCTCCCACATCAGCTCCACAGTGGCTTTCACGGTCACTGCATCCGAGGCTGAAAACCTTTCAAGAAATTTGACTAACGTGAAACAAAGTACTGTAAACATCGGAAGGATTAAAATGGCACTCTGAGGACGGACGCCGTCAAATCCTTCTTGTAAAATCACATTGAGTAACAGGGAGAAAACGAAAGATGGGTCGGGAACTTTCAAGAACCTGGTTTGCAAAGAGTCTGAAACACTGTATTTTGATTGTACTTTCTTTAGCATCAGATATACACCAGCACTGATCAAACAATCACCTTTTAGGTCTTTTATGAGGAGCAACCATGCCTCTAGCACTAGTCCGCTAGCATCTCAGAACATTTCAGACACTTTTAAACCAGGCTCTTGTAACCCTCAGCCAATGATCCTTACTAGGTTACAGAAAGAAGCAGGAAAGTGTGTGAAAGGGGTGTTGGGAATATTTGACCCGAGGCCCCAGGAACCAGCTGAAGGAGGACAAGGAGGAAAGTGGGAGAAAAAGGGTTTAGGGGAAGTAGTCAGCTTTAACATGCACAGTCCTGGTGAGGAGGAGCAGGCTGCTCTGTCAGCTGGGGTCCCTGTTTGGCCCCTGTGACGGCGGGATCGCCGCGTCCAGGCTCTCGGACATCTTTTCACAGATGATGTCGACCAGGCGCTCAAAGGTCTGCTTCACATTGATGTTGTCCTTGGCGCTGGCCTCGAAGAACTCAAAACCTGGAGAGGAAACAGGGTGTGGAATATGGTCAGAGAGGTTTAATGGGGACGTATTCTTGCTTTGCCAAACCTTCCTCCGCAGCACTGCAAAGCAGGGTCTGGCTAGTCCACACAGCATTTTGGGATGGTAGAAAAATGTGCTCTTGTTTATTGGCATTTCTTTTAACCAGTCACAATCAACATGGTAAGCACCAGACACTGCCACGGTGCCGTTGCAAAATAGCCTCGGGAAGGGACTTGTTTTTGGTGGAAAATGTGTATGTTCAAAAGTTGTTTTAGTCGTGCAACAGAAAACTCTTGGACAGATAGTCTTGCTAGCTCTCTGGATTTACCCTGCAGAGATCTGAGGAGCAGTTACCATAGTCCTCAGAAATTGACCAGAGTTTAAAACTCTAACACAAGGAAAGTGGAAGGTAACGGACATCCAGTCGACAAGAGTGAAATCAGGCCAAATTTCCAAACGACTACAGAACAATCCCGGAAGTGGAATGTCGTGGATATAGATTAATGTGGACGTGGTCATTTGTGCAACATTACCAGGCTAAACCTTCTGCCTGTCCATTTATTCACTTCAGGTCAGTATACATAACAAAGAGTTGTATAAAGTGTGTATTTGTGTGTGTGTGTGCGTGCTTACATGCACGTGTGTGCGTGTACACCATGAACTTACCGAGGTGATCAGACAGCTGTCGACCTCTATCTCCGGCCACCACTCGCTCGTCCTCCATGTCGCACTTGTTCCCTACCAGCAGTACCTGGGCATTGTCCCACGAGTACGTCTTAATCTGAGTCGACCTGGAAGCCAACACATCAAGCAATCAAAGAGGAAACTCTGAGACTGTGATCACACTGCAGGCTGAATGTAACCTGAAGTCTGGATTATTCCTCTCACACGTTTTCTAAATCAGTGTATCCAGTGAAAAAGCTGAACAGACTCTTTAAACCAAGTAATTGAGCACCGTTACAAAATCCCATCCTGAAAAATGAAACTTAGATATGACTATTATTTCACATCTAAAATCCGAATCGGGCAGCATGCAATTTGACCTCACTGCCTGACTATTTTGTCTGTGAGGGTGCTTTTGTTAAAATATTGCACATAGAACCTCATCTGTAACACCTTTGTCCTCTCCTCCTTTGTGTTCCTGCTCATAGTACCCGATCTCATTGGTCAAAATGCAGTTTCACTTTCTTTTTGAAACTTGAACTAGATGGCGATGGATGTAGATGGAAAGTTACAACTGTGTCCAGTATAGTGAAAAGGATGAGGTAGCAGTGAAAATAAACGCTAGACTTTGACCTACTGTAGTAGAGTAGGTCTAAATATAATCAGGATAAACTTTAAAAACTTTAGACTTTTACTCTAAGGACAAAAAAAATAACAAACAGAGCCAAAGTACAGGCAGGAGACAAAACTAATACATCCAGAAACTTGAACCGCATGCCGTGTTCATCAATCATCCGTATCTTTACAGTACATCTATTTCCACTGGTTATCTACCACTTGATCCATCCTCCACACAGCGCTCCCTCTCACAGGTAAAGCTCCATGGTGTCAGTTTACATTCTCATCACATACCAGTCCTGGACGGCGTTAAAGGACTCCTCGTTAGTGATGTCATACATGAGGATGAAGCCCATGGCTCCTCGGTAGTAGGCAGTGGTGATGGTGCGGTAACGCTCCTGACCCGCTGTGTCCTGGACAAAAAACATTAACAACAGCTGCAGTTAGTTTTTGACTATTTTTTAAAATTTCACAGAATCTATTTCACAGTGACTTCTGACAGATTCGGTTGAGGATAAACCTTCATGTCTTCAAACAGTCTGTTTGGTATCTTTTCCTTATTTCTCACATGACAGAGATGTTGCACAAGCCCTGCAAACCCATTAGTCAAAACCTCAGGTTTTGTTTCTAATTTTAAAGACAACAAATAGACAATACAAGCACCAAAAAAACTGAAAAGTCAAAAATCATATTCCTCACTGAGGGTGTAACTACACCCACAACAGGATTCAGACACCACTGACTTATTGTTTAACTTAATGAATTTGGCTGGTAAAATGATAAAGCACGTAGAATTTGCAGGGTGCAGAAATTCAAGACAAATTCTAGAGTTGTCTAATCCTTTTTTATACTACCCGATCTTGTTTTTAAAGACACAATCCTTGATTGGTTTATGGCACACTACTCCTTTGTAAGTAGAGTCATGTACACCTATCTTGTATCCTGCATTAAAGATGTATTATCCTGACACACAAAAACAAAACAAAAGAATCCCATGACAACAGGAAATTACAAATAAAGTGTTTTTATCAGAGCAGATATTTTTGCAGATACGAGAGTGGATTCAGTAACTTATTTTGGAATGATTAAAATGTTTAAGACCTGCAGATTCCCCCACACAATGACTTGGGTTCTCTGCTGTGCTTTCAAAATACTTGAGCCTAAAGAAAGCTTAAACATTTAACATGTCGATGTTGTTTCCATGTGCACCAGTACAGCCAGCATATTAAAATGCCTTTTGTGGTTTTTGTAATCTTCATCATCTCCTCCTATTGTCTTTATTTTTGCTGCAAGCTTTGTCAAACAATGATCCTGTCTCCTCCTTCCTTTCTCTCTCTCTCTGCTTGGCCACAAACCCAGCGGTGAGATTAAATGTCAGTGCTAATTCCTAATGAATGCTCAGGGAATTAAAGCCTGCTGTGTTTCTGATACCCAACCGAGCAGCTTCTGGTCCAACGGCATCACTCTGCTGTCAGTGGAGATAAACAGAGAAAAAAAAGACACCAATCACTGGCTCTACTGGAAGTAGGCAGATCTGGGTATTTACTGTACACACTGCTTACAACTACATTATAGTGTGTTATAAATTATTAATTAAAATAATTTACAATTACTATTGTAGGCACATCACACCACATATACAGCAAATAGGGTCTATGTCCTGTTATAAAACACTTTCTGTGGAATTCAAGGGAAAAACAAAGACACTAACATGGATTGCAACCTGCAGTCTCTGACAAACCATCCAGTCCTTGTGTATGGACATAAAAACACACAAAAATAACATACTGTACACAGATACACTTTTTAGCTTTTCTTTTCTTGCACTCGATGTGTAATCACACACAATCATTCTCAGGACATAAGAATGACATTTATTGTAAGAGTGCTCTGACATACTGTTTGTCAGAGTTGCAGCTCTGACATACTGTTGGTTATTATGTTCTGCAGTTCATGCTCATCCACTCAATGTCCTGCAGGCTGCTCAGGATGAGAGCATCAAGCTCTATACCTAAAATGTCAGTGTAGGTAGCACTGAGTGGTGTTACATAATGAACACATTGGAGTACTCATCTTTGCGTTCACCACGAGCCCTGATACAAAGATAAAGCTGTGAACATTTTAGATGAGCGAACATTAAGTCAATAATCACTTGTTGGGCTGAGACTTTGGATAAGGATCACCTGCCGTGATGTTGTGTGATCTTAACTCTTCAGAAAAACCCAAGTTCAATGTTTTCCTGTTTTCCTGCCTCCTGGACTCATAGGTACATTAATTTAATGTATTGGATTACAAGTCAAAACAAAGATACATTGCAGACTACAAGGAAAACTGTGTAAATCGGCCACTACATGGACCCAAAACCCAAAACCCCAAAAAGGTTTTCTAAAACAACACAACCTAAATATACAGTAGCCTTATTTTTTTATATACTGTACGTAGACATCTGAGCCCATGATACCGAAACCGTGAAAATAAATAATTACTTGAATAGATTGAGTAGAGAATTGCTGAGAGATGGGAGGGTTAATGTGTGTGTGTGTGTGTGTGTGTGTGTGTGTGTGTGTGTGTGTGTGTGTGTGTGTAGTAGTGGGGGAAGGGAGAGCAGCACCCAGTCATCTATTTCTCGTGCTCTGATTGGCCGATTCTGTCTCCCTTGCCAGAGGCCAGACCTGGCAAAGGCTGACAACAGAGACAGCTCTACACATATAACACACACACACACACACACACACACACACACACACACTGCTCTGCTCACCATCACAGCTCTGTCTGCTGCAGTATGGGTGGAAATTATTTTATGATGTACACACAGAGAGCCTGTCTTTACCCTGCTCTTTGATTGTGTTTACTGCTTAACCCTTAAGATACAACACATGCAAAAACCACTGTCAATGTTCAAAAAACTGTCAATGTTAAAAGAAAATCAATGTTACAAGCTGTGTCATTACTTCTATTGTTTCTAGTCTACTCCTCCAAGGGTCAGCTTAATGAGCAAGCAGCAGAGTGTATGGACGGTGTGCAAATTTGTGTGTTTACTGCGATCTGAGGATAGTTTACATAATTAAAACTGCACTACAAGGCAGATTCTGCTGCACTGTTGAACTTGTTATGAAATATCTTATGAAATGTTAGTTGCTGTATTATAAGACATCATTTAAAAAACGTAACTAACATTTAGGTTAGGAGAAAATAGCAACATCTTTCTCCCGAGTGTTGAGCTCACCTTCTAATCCTGCTTTTTGAAACAACATTCAGATGTGGAGTTGGCGCTGGTACGCTCATATCAGACTCATTTGTACAACACGTTGTCCGACTACCAAATGCAAATGTTTTTATAGCTGCTCTAAAATGCCATACAATCCTTCCTGGAAGTCATTTATAGTGTTGCACTCGGTTGTTCACATGAAAAGAGACAGTTGTGTAAATGTGTGAGGTAGAGGGAGTTTCAGAAATTCAACCATCCAACAGGCACTTCAGTTGAAGCACACTAATGCCTGTGGATTAAATAAGTCACTTTGTGTCTGTATAGGCTCTGACTATAGCATAACACTACAGCTATAACACTACAGAACACCTTTGACAACTTCAGCAAATCTAATCTCAAACTAATTCATCTTAGAAATCCAGACAAATGCACCTGGAACATGGTGGAAGCCAGGAAAACGTGGCTCGAAGGTCATAAGTAATAATGCAGCTAGTCATGGAACCCTGTTGACCAGCTGCAGGAGATGGTTTGATAAGCTGGTGAAGAAAGTGAAGAAAGCTACAAGCTTGTGACAGTGAAGAAAATCAATTAATGGCACTCACTCATTCAACTTCAATTCACCGGATACATACAACAAATTATAGATTTTAGTTTGATTTACTTTCCTCCAGCAACTCAACACATGTCCAGATGTCTTACCCAGATCTGTAATTTGATCCTCTTGTCATTCCTGTAGATGGTTTTCACCTTGAAGTCGATGCCCACCGTACTGACAAAGGCCGGTGTGAACGAGTCGTCGGCATAGCGGAACAAGAAGGAGGTTTTGCCCACACTGCTGTTCCCAATGATGAGGATCTTGAACATATAGTCAAAGTTTTGGTCCGAAGACTCCTTCTGCCCGTACGTCGCTGTTGCTGAAGCCATCTGTGGACAGAGACAAAGGGTACACATAAAACTTTAATCAAATGGCCGCTGTGACCTCTAAATGTAGCTGCATAGGGACTCATGCCACTTATGGGCCTCACAATGCAGGTTTTTTCTTTTAATCCAAAATAGTTAATAATAATAATAATAATAATAATAATAATAATAATAATAATAATAATAATAAGTTCAAAGCTAATTTCCATCCAGTAAAAAAAACATCTGTTTTATTCCTTCAAAGGTAGAGGTCCCAGGTATAACAGACTGACATGATTATATACATTGATTGTACTGCTGAGTTTGCTGCCAAGAACGCAAAATAATTCATCCCATTTAGTGGGTTTAATGGGTTTTAGCTGTGCATAATGTGCACCATGCCAACAAAAATACAAAAGACACTTGCTCATACATGATTATTGTAATGTTTAATCTCCATGTAAATCACTTATATAAAACAAATGAATTGCATTTCTACAACATTGTTCTACACAAATTAACCCAGAATGGCTACAGTATGTGCATGACAAGTCTGCATGCACAGTGTCATTTCCCTTCCAAAATCAGTGCTGCAGGTGGCAATACTTTAAAAAAAGATAATGGACATTTTTCATAAAGTACAATTTAAAAAAAAATCCACTTAACTCACTCTTTCAAGTGAGGTAATAACAGTTTCAAGGTAAGAGATTTGATGGCACCATAAGATTCCACACTGACAGTCAATGCTAAACATCTGAGGTATATACAGTACATGTATAAAACTCTACCATACAGTAAGGATATATGGAAAAACACAACCATTGTATTAGCAGAAATCATAAGCAATAGAGCATTCAAACATCCAATCTCAAAGAGGGATATAAATATAGCCTACAATAGATATATACTGTATGTATATAACTCAATAAGACCATAGGAATGCTGAGGCAAGTTAACTGAAGCTTAAGGGAAAACTACATCTAAGAATCTAAAATAATGCAAAGTGGAGGTGCAACAGTTGGTTAATTAGCCTTGATTAATCAACAAGTTTGATCATTAATTAATCATTTTGTAATTATTTTTCAAATTAAAATTACAAAAGATTTCAGTTTCAGCTCTCAGCAGATTTGCTGCTTCATTAAGATTAGAGTTAGATTAGACCTTATTTTCCACCTTATTGGAAATTTGTCTTGGGCTTCTCCAAAACATCTGCTCTTCTCTGTGCCATTAATGATAGTAAAGTGAATATATCTGGGTTATGGACTGTTGGTCAAATATATTGAATACAGGGTGCTGTGGGAAATTATAACAAATGTATTCCATAAAATCATATAAACAAAATGATTAATCTAATAGTTGAGAAAATGATTGGCAAGATGATAGGGGACTCTTGCTGAATTAGAACTGGAGCCAGACATACAGCAGAGTGTTCCTTCATCCAGGCACATCTGCACCTCCTGATGCTGCCATGGACAGATCTCTTCCGCCCTATCTTCAATAATGACCATCTCCATTAAAGTCATAAGCAAAAAACAAACTTTAATACAATTAAACCCAAGAATCCTTTAAAAAAAAACAGCAGAGGGGATTTTTCATATAGAAGAAGGTAACACATTTAATGAGTGTTCAGACAAAGGATGAGATTCTGTCAGCATCTCTGACAGACTTAGACATTGCACATTTTCTTCTTGGTAATTAATCAAAGCAACACTGCAATGTCAGGGGAAAACAGAAAACCCATCTGAGTTTTCTCAATTTGGTGAAATGGTTGGAGGAAAATGGCTCAATCAGTCACAATCAACTGGGGATGTGTGAAGAATAATTCACTACACAAGTCAGTTTGGAGTTTGATACGATATACTGGTGACTCGAGGTGCAGCTGTTGGTGTTCCCTACACACCAACGGCTGCCCCTCCATTCACTAGTCCATCAAGCTTCAGAAGTTCGCGGATAATACCACCGTCAGTGTCTTCATTACTGGTGGGGATGAGTCCGCCTACATTACGTACGTTGTGCACATTTGTGCAAGGAAATAATTCTCCTTATGAGCAGGTGGCAGTAATCTATTCGTCATTCAAAAAGGGAAACAGATACAAATGTTGCTATGAAACAGCGTTTGCTCAAATCAGCAGCCGAACTATGGTCCTTCTGCTTCAATCCATCCTGGGAAAACAGCGAACACCAGGAGTTGGCTAACCAGACAGTCCATCTCCTGGGCTGTCATCCGTTCTCTCTGAAAAGAATTCTGCCTATGGTGGGAGCAGAGGGACCAAACCCGAACCGCCCGCTGCTGGCTAGTTAGCTAACATTAGCTTGCCAATTCGACCCACTCAACATGCCTTCATCATACATTGGTTACACAAAAAATGTCACTCATCTGGCAGTGTGCTTTCCTATAATAGTGCATGTATAATAAGATTCTGTTACGCCAAATCGACCAAAAAACGAAGACAAAGGCCGATGTACAGCAACAGGATGGCACACACAGAACAAACTTGGGCAACGGTTGCAACAGTAGTCATGGTGGGTCAGGACCCTTAATCCTACAATCCTGGACTATATACCTGTTCTCTGCACATTCTACATATCCTGAAGTTTTGCACATCCCTCAACATTTTTGAACTTCCTGCACTAATCCATACAGCCTGTTAAACAGTTATATTGTTCACAGTTTTTTGTTCGCATTATTGTTTGTTTATTTCATATTAATGTTGTATATGTTTATGTACGGTATGCGCATGCACCAACCACCAAAGTCTTTACTTACTTGGCAATAAATCCTTTAAGGTGCTCTAAGCGATGTCAGGTGTGTTTTAGGCTACATTTGTTGTCACATACAGCAAACATCTCCTCACTATCTACAAGCTGCCTGTCCCCAGAACACACTGTAAAAAAAACGTGGTCTCTGTAGACAGCCAAGGGTCTACAAACGGCAACAAAAACAAACTGTGCCCACCTGCACCACGAAGCATACACTAACAGTGTTCCACCGACAAGAAGGATTTGGGGGTGGGGGTGGGGATTAGTGCAAGGAAGCACGGAAGGGAGGGGACGGGATGAGGAGGAGGGTGGGGTCAGCTTGGTTTGAAAATACTTCTAACGTCAACAAGAAGTAATGTCACTAAACATCGCTTAGAGCACCTCTAACTGATTCTGATATTCACCAGCTGGACATTAACATCCATAGCTCTGTGTCAATACATCAATTACCATCATAAGAGGATTATTTTAGGGTTGTGTCTGACAAACATTGTTGATGACTCCCTTGATGTCTCATTTACAGCTAAAGTTACAGTCTAGGAAAGAAGTAGCTTGACCACACCAACAATGACACCATAAGAAGTGATAATATGACAGTGGTAACTTTAGATTTTGTGGCCTACACACTCACAATCTACTATGGCAGGTATTTACGTCAGCTGGAGAGCTAGGCTAGCCAAGACATGTATCTGGCTATTTAATGCAGCTGTCATACACTACATATGCTACATACAATTTCCTAGGAACTACTTTCTGGGTCTCATTGGACTCAAATACTTAGTGTTTTAGATTTTAAAGATTTTAAAGATCCTAAAATCTCTGCAACAACTGCAGTAAGTATGACCAACAAAAAAGAGAATAACACTCAAATGTACCTTTAACTGTCTGGATGAGATGCAAACACATTAGCGTCTCAAACCCTGAACTGGCTCAAGACGTAAAACATGCTTCTCCAAGAGAGGAAAAGAACAGCAAGTGAGAAAAGTTCCTGACTTCTTTCTCACCTCCACACAGCTGGCCAGTCACATTTCAGAAAGTAACAGCAATGGTCGGACACGGTCGACCGAGACTATTCAACCATCTGCCAAGAAGCATAGGTTATTTACTTAATAACCATCTGCTACATGACTGAGATTTGCAACATTTGCTGGTATGCAACCGCGCTAGCTACCAGTGGGCTAGAAGAATACAGGGCTACGAAGACAAAAGGATTCTGGAAACCTTTTCGACTCTTGAGAGCACATTGACTTGAGCCCACAGGCGTCAGAGTCGCTGCAACCTGTTCTATATTTAGACTGCTATCTCCACTCAGCTGCAGTGGAACACGAGAACTCTCAGGGAATAAAGCACAAACAAAACAACTGCACCCTCCTCAGAGCGCCGGCCTATCGGTTTACATGAAGGAACACAGAGACACTTGTTAAATAATGAAAAAGCACTGACCCTTCCTCAACACATGGCGGAGGAGGTGGTTATTGATGGGCGTTAAAGCCATCACAAAACCTGCTACATGCAACATAACTGTAAGTGGGGTTCAAACAGAAAGCTGAAGTGAAAAGGAATAATAAAACCAGAACTAGGTTCCTAGTTTGAGAACATCTGAAAGCGCAGCATCACGGTTGTCAATTTGTATTTGGTTGATGATAAGTTGTGCTCCGCCTGTGACGTCAGTAACTCTTCACAAATCTGCAGCCTTGAGCTCCTGCGTATTCTTCAAAACACTACTGGATTTACCATAAATATAACAAGTTTTAATCCAGAATACAAAAGATGACATTTAAAATTGAGCATGGGACTAAAATCAACTTGTTATTTTTTTATCAATAATTAACCACATTCTAAAAAAGTAATAAGCAAGTTAAATAACATTAGGACAAAATATAGTTAAATATAGTTCACAGTATATTACACACAAAATGTTCAATTCAATTCAATTTTATTTATAGTATCAATTCATAACAAGAGTTATCTCAAGACACTTTACAGATAGAGTAGGTCTAGACCAGATAGAGTAGGTCTAGACTACTCTCCAGAATTTACAAGGACCCAACAGTTCTAGTAGTTCCCTCCAGAGCAAGCAACAGTGCAGAAATGTACTCATTTTTCTGAATACGTTTGCTCATTCAAAACCTACACAGGTCTTGAGACAGTTTGAACTAAAGGGAGGTTGCCAGACGTGTTTCTGCTTGACTTTTATAAATAAATGTAGTAATTCATCAGCTAAAAACAACACAACACAAGTAAAGCTTTTCTGTTGTCTGGAAACTAATCAATATATTTTTTTAAACAACCCATTGACTGCCAAGTTACCGGAAGAGAGAGGCTGTGAGAAAAGAAATATAATCTTGAATCTTAAATTTTGTTCTAAAGTTACATACTGTACTGTATGCGTACCTCAATGTCATTAAAAAAACTCAGTGTGATGTATGCCATATACTGTAGAATTAAGTCCAAAAATGCTTGAAATTATGGGCATGGTGTTTCAACATAACTGTGCAATCAGTATTGGCAATATTTCATGATGTTTTCATTGTTTTTCAGCACAGTGCATTCATATTTTTAGGAAAACTTTATTTATATTCATGTTGATCTGTCTCTACCTCAGAAATGTACAGCAATTCACAGTTCCAATACTTTTCATCAAAGGGGTCTCTAAACAAGTTCCAATTAGCTTGACTCAACATTTTAATCACGCTGAACTTCATTGGCAACCCATCAAGTTTAATTAGATGACTGAAAATGTGCTCTGCAGTGACGTGAACTGCAGTTGTTCCCAGGGTGAGACTGTAATCCACACCAACTACAGGAAATGAGAATAAACACAGAGGTTGAAGGAGACATTCAGTATGTTGACAACTGAAGATCTGCACTGAATCAACTAACCTGCAAGAGATTCTGCCATCCAATATAGTATTTCTGAAAAAGTTTTTACTTTGATTTGTATATAGATGATCAGAAGACTGGTTTTGAGCTAAAAGAGATCCAGATAAAAAGACTTTTTTTACTGTATGCCCTGTTTTGCTTGTTATAGAGGCTTACCCTAAAGTATTAGACCCAGAATGAGTTAATACCGTACATTTCCATTCACTTAAGAGATGATTTACCTTATTTATCAAAGACCTTATAGAAATATTCAATTGCAGAAACTCCAGTTTAGTTGACAGAAATACAAATGGTGACATTTTAAAAGAAAAAAGAACAACATAAAGTGTCTTGGTGTGGTGTCTTCCCACAACAAGCTGCCAGAACAAATTCATGTCTGTGAACATCATTAAATACTCTCCGACTTCTACCTAACACAATGCTCCCATAGGTGTTCTTTTAGGCTGAGATGTGGTGCTGGTTGAAATAACTAAAGTTCAAGCTTTGCCTAGCTATAACTTTGTAACTAAGATATCAAAGACATCTATTTGTCACAGAGAACCAAAACAAATCTAAAAATGTTTCTCTGGCTCCTACCAAAGCAAACCTACTGGACGAGAGATCACACTTGATCACAGTCAAGGTTTGGTGTTAGATTTCATCATTGGCCAGCCTTATTAAAAATGTATCTGCTCTGCTACTGTGGCACCAAAGTGTCTACTCAGCTCAGCAGATATTTCAGCACATTTACTTTATATCAACGAGTTTCTTTAAGTTGAATCAGCGGTGTTGCAGGTATAGCACATTAGGAAATTATCTTTGCTTGCTTTTTCCCAAAAGCTTTCCACTTCTGCACTTTTCTCTACAAAATATATTTCTCTCTGAATATTATTAACCACTTCAGGAGTGTCAAGGTGCTACAACGTGATCCAACCCTTTGCCTTTTTCCTAATGTTTTCTTAAAATGTAAGGTATCTAAAATGTGGATTTATCAAGTTTGTTCTAAACCAAAGTGCTGGTTTAAATACCTTGAAGTTAAACGTAAGCATGTGACAGTTATTAATAGCTGTGATTAGAGGAGGTTAAAAATCAGCAGCCACAGCTGGAAGTCTGGATCTTGTCAAACACTATAACAGACTTTTGTTGGCTGCTGAGTGTCTGTTTGGCGACGGTGTGGTGAGATTACTGCAGCCTTTCCTCTGCGTCTCAGAGATTAGCTGTGGAGCAGAGAAATTGCTTCTATACTAAACACTAATTTGATAAAGACGTTTACAGACCGCAGGCCTATGTGCTTAATATCAAAGTAATTAAATTATCATTATGCAAATGCATTTCAGCCTGCTGCTTTCATTGGCCTCGATAGTTAACCACCTTTGAACAAAGTTTATAGTCAGGTCTGCTGAACTGAGAGAGCTGCCGTAACACATGGGTTTGTTACGATTTATGATTTAAAGAAATCTATTTACATACAAAGATCTGAAATTATAAAAAACAGTATGCAGTAAACTTGCAGCTACACATACATCCATCTCCACTGAAGCAGCTGTACGTTTTCTGCTTTGCTCAAGAGCACATTGTCAGTAGTTACAACTTAGTGCCACCCTCTATCACCAAGTGTTGAGTGTCTTTCTTTAATCCTAATTCAATCATGACTAAGAGTTGTGAGCTTCTTTGCTGGACAATGACATCATCAAGCTCTCCTCTAAACCTGTCACCTAAAAGAGATTGATGTTCTCCAGGAGCTGGATTGATCCACAGCTAAGTGCTGCTGAGGCCAGCTAGTCAGGCTCATTTAATCAGTAGCGGCTGGCTTCCTGCAGACTGATCCCAGATCACCCAAACACCTTCCTGTTAAAAGACGGCTACTTAGGAACCTGCTGAAATGACTGACAGAGGCGTTTTCAGCCCCACTCAGAGAGCAAAGTCATACTGGAGTTTCACTTTAAACACATTTTTCTGAGGTGGGGATAATCTCGTTTCTTTAAGAACATTTACTCAAATACTGCACTTAAGTATATAATGAAAACAAAAAGGTTCATGGTTCTTTCCACCATCCAAACCCATAAAACTCATTGTGAAAGAAATGGACACAGCGACGCCATAGACTTCGACGGAGACCAGTGAAGTCAATTAGAAACACTTTTTCGGTGATGGCTGAGTGTTACTGCGCAGTCTCAATATGAGCTTGACAATGTAGATGTGACGTGAGCAACGTGTCTGAAAGTTGTAAGTCTTCTTGACTTTATATTTTTGATATTTTATATTGTTATCTTTATGTTATTGTTATTGGTCAACACTGAAAAGGGATTGCTCCAATTTCATTGCACAGGTACTGTGTACTTGTGGATGACAATAAAGGCATTCTATTCTAAGAGAAATCTGAATCATTCCAAGTGTAAATAAATTAAGTAATAACGCTAACTGCGATTGACAGTGAGACATTTTTTTTCCATTGCCTGTATAATTTCTCCATCCTCTGGGAATATGGGTATACCTCGTTATTCCTACTTCATGATTTAACAACAGATACGTTTCTTAAAATATCCTAGTTGTCTGTGGATAAACAGTACTTCATATGAATTCATTTGCCAAATACTGAAGTATTTCCAATCCATCAAAATGGATCATTGCTGAAATATTTTGTTCTAATGCTTTTATGGACTGTCTGTGGGCTTCTCCCTTGACTGTTTGCCTCCATGTCACCCTGATTGCCTGCAAGCTTCTCCTGACTACACGGTAATTTCACTGCTGTGCGACAGAAAGTTGTGTGGTCATGACGCAATCATTAGCCTATTTCTACAAAAACGGCTGCTACGGGGCCATAACGTGAGATAAACGGTGAGGCCTTTTATACATTGTCATGTTTCTTATTTGCTGTCAAAGTGACGCCAAAATGAATGGGAGTCAATGGAATGCAAGCTGAAGTTGATGGCTTGTTAGCCTCAGAATCTCCCCATAGGAGGTACGCTTTCCGGATGCTTACTTACCCCCTTGATGAAACAGACTCTATAGGAGCATTAAAATGCATCGTGTCAAAAAATGGTCTGACTGAAACTGGCACGGTAGAAATTCTCACACGTCTGCATTCAATGATCTGAAAATGATGAATTTCCAAATTAAACATGTCTATCCTTGCACTGTTAGTTATGAAGCATCCCTTTTGTTCTAATGGCTGCAGTATTTAACAGTTATACTAACAGGTACCTTGAAAGGGCATCATCAATACTTCCTAACCAAGAAAACCCACCCTATTTAAAAAAAGAGGGTGGACATTAGTCAGTGGTCCCATATCACAGATCAAAGGGCAACCAGATGGGATTCTTTACAAATGAGATGAGATCTAGGTATTTGAAACAGTAAGTGAATGCCTCAAATTCGTCCCTTTATTAGATGGCAGTAGTGGAAAATAATTAAGCAAATTTACTAAATTAAGTAATATTGAGAATTTCCATTTTATGCTACTGGTTAAAAGTAGCTAAAATTAGCTCCATTTTGTCCAGATACAACATTAAAGTACCCCTTACATATTAATACGTCAAAATAATAATTCAATAATATAACACTGACAGGGGCCATACAGCAAGAGTGCTTTAAGTACATTTTGATACCAATACGTTTTACTAAAGTTTTGAACAAAGGAATGTACTTTATTTTTTAGATCTTGACTTGATCTTCAAACTGTTATCTTGGTCTTTGCAACTTTTATTTTGCTACTTTTACGTAAAACAATGATTAAAATACTTTACCCACAGCTGCAAACTCTTGTGTAAATACATTCATCATTAGGAACTGTGAACAGACTGAGAGGGTAAAAAAGGTTTTCACAAATCTAAAATGTTCTACCAAACATTAAAATTATGTTTTCACAACCAGGACCAAATTAAATCTGAACTAAATTAGAGAAACAAGTGGGATGAATCAAATATTTATCTACCACTAGATTGACTAAAGCATGATTCAAATTCAAAATATCTTTCAACATACAGTATGTTAGGGTTGTCATGGTAAAACTCTTATAAGATGATTTTTTTCTCACTGATGGCTGTGCTGTTCTTCATCTAAATAAATGACAAGTATTCAGTGGTTTTGATGCTAAAAGCAAACATGACATGGCTGAAACACCAATTGGTCAAAATAATTGACATTAAAATAAATCTGATGTCTAGTTAAGGTTTAACATACCAACGGTTTACCTGACTTATCATTTATCACCATATCCCTATGTTTCACACATCATATTGGTGTGTGAAACAATAACTTATAGTGTACTAAAACAGAGAAGATGCAGTGCTTTTATGCAGCTGCTGTCCTGCTCCTGGCTGCCTGGGACAGCATTTTCCCCCTTCCTCCAATCACGTGCCTCCTTTTCTAGGAAGCTGGGGGATGCAGATGAGAGGAAGGGAAGCTAAAAATAGCATATCTTCTTCTTTCTATTTTTTCTCTCCACAGCAAACAGAAAGCAGAGATGGGGGGAGAGCCAGCATGCATGAGATGGTTTTTTGATGCTAGAGTCTGCAGGTGAATCCAGGATGTTTTGAATGTATCTGTTTGTAAACTGGTTTTTACTTTTTAAATATTAGCTTTTTATTTGAATTGTCTTCCCTGTTTTACACATATCTATTTTTTTCAATTGAAAAAAACATATTAATCAAAAATGTAAAGCTTGTCGCTGAAGTTGAAACCTTCTCCCTGCACTTTGTCAATGTATTAAGGCTTTGTTTAGTTAATATCCACTTATTAATATAATATAGTATGCTTTAATATAGCTTTTTAAGGACAATTCAAATAAAAAATAAAGTTTTGGGCTGCAAACTGGTGATAGCTATGTTGTGCTGATATTTCGGCATTTTCCATTCAGGAATACCATGTTTGACTTTCATAGATTTTTTTCTTCTGAAGCAACTTTAGACCATCATCGGATAACAACAGTCTTCACTGAAACAATTATTTCAGGTATGAAATATCTGAGCTTTGAGTCTGTTTTTCTGCAGCTGTGGTCAGAGGAGACTCATAATTCTGACAGACTGATATTTATCTGAAATGTAATGAAAAATATATTGACCAACATATGAATCTGATCCTGTGTTGGAACTGTATGAGTGTTTGTTACAGGCAAAATGGATGCATGGGTTTTCCCAGGAGAAACAGCTGATGAGTCAGTCTTGCCTTCAAGTCTTGCTACCGGTAATTTAACTGTCAGCAGAAGAAGTATAGATGCGACCTGCAGACTGCTGGTCTCACATTTAGATTCTTCAAACACATGAAAGTTTGTAATCACTGCAGGCAAAATTAACGACGACCTCCCGGTCACAAGCTCTTTTCACTAACCTTTCGGCCGCCACTGCCTTTTGCTCGGGGCTCGTTCCCTCCTTGTTCTTCTATATTATTGACAACATTAATGAAGTTAGCCTTCATTAGGGTAAAACTATGAAACAAATGTGGTGTAATATAGTTATACGACAAGCAATAAAAACGACATTGGCCCTAATGCATTAACTTGATTTGATCTTAACTTATGCATCCATCAATACTCTCATACTCTCACTTGTTCTTAGTTAAGATCAACATTCAGACATTATATATTCTTTTCCTCCTGTGTGCATGTGCAGTATATACATTGGGCACACCCAATATCATTTTTGTTTAAGTTTTAGAAAAAATTAAAAAAAATAAAAGAAATTACTCTTTGTAATTTCTATTCTTACATATTGTGTTCCTTCTGTAGCCTACTGAAATGTGCTGTTGCAGTATGGGAGGCACACACATTCATGCCAATTCATTTGAAGGCACTAAGATCCGATTGGTTTAGGACTAAATGATTCACCCTATCACAGGAACACATCAGTCCTGCATATGGTTCAACGTTTCAAGTAAATTCCAGCAATATTTCTACCATTATCCCCATATTTGCACCAATATGGTATTCAGTGATGACCTTAGGTTATTTAATAATCATTACAATTATAGATTGTGTATGCGTGTCAAAATTTAACGTCGGATTACTCTCGCCTCGTTTGCTCTTTCCATGTATTTTATGTGTTGTGACTTCTATTCTATTGTTGTTGCTCAAACACATTTAGACCCATTTTCCTGATTTAAGCCGTCGGACGGAGTGAAACGCCTTTTTCTGCAGGACAGGCCCGAAGTCAACCAGAGCTCCACTAAACCAGTAGCAGCCCTCACATCCATCCCCACAGATTACACGAGTAAATATGCATTTCATGCACCTACGACGGTTTTATGGTTTTCACAATGAAAACAGCTGTTCTAAGCAAGCATCTTATAGTCTATGTCAAAGGTTCCTAAATTTGACATAGGCTACCCATTATGTATTTAATATTCAAACAGAAGCGCACATTAACAATACATACAGTGCTACATTTAAATATAACATGTATGTTCATGCAATAGAGTAATAAAACAGAAATCCCACCTTTATAGATTTCTATCCGTCCGCTATCCACCACACCAGCACCCGCAGAAACACCACCACTGTCAAGTTAGAAAGGCTGTGTGACACTACATCCGGCAACGATTTTCCGGAATAAAAGCCGTTAAAAAAGGGCTGTGTCTATTTTAAATAGCTCAAAATATTTGCGACAATTCTAAATTTGAAAAGAAAAGGTGATTTAAAGAAAAAAGGAAAATCCCAATTCACCTTTTTAAAAGTATTATTTCAATTGCGGTGTTGCTTTGTGATATGCTGCAAAGCAAATAAATAAATACAACTTACTTGACCAATAATTATAATAATATTCTGTAAAAAAACAAACAGCAGACTGCTTTGATTCTATTCACTAAAAGCAAAAAATGGTGTGAAATAATTACATTTTAATTTGATGTCATTTTCAAAAAATGGTGTGAAATAATTACAATAAATCAGAATTATTGGAATAGAATAAAATATAATAGAATAGAATGCCTTTATTGTCATTATACACAAGTGCAATACCTGTGCAATGAAATTGAAGCAACCCCTTTACAGTGTCGACACGAAATATGAAAATATTAAATATTAAATATTAAATATAAGAATATTAAATATAAAGTATAGGTAGTGCAGAGAAAAATGAGGGGGAGGGTGGGGGGCTGGTGCACATTCCTGAGTCCTGAGAGCAGCTATATACATATATAAAATATCTTTGTATAAACATTGTGTGAAAAGTAGTTAAGTATCAACAACAAATAAATAAATATTGCACTGTAATGAAATGAAATGGTTAAATACTAAATAATAAATAAATAAATATTGCACTGTAATGAAATGAAATGGTTAAATACTAAATAATAAATAAATAAATATTGCACAGTAATGAAATGAAATGGTTAAATATTAAATATTGCACTGTATGAAATTGCACAGAATTCCAGTGTCCTTTTAGGTATTATATAACAGTATTGCACAGTAGGAGGGAAGAAGAAAGTCTGGGGGCCAGGGGTAGGCTGTGGAGTGCAGTCAGTGTATGTGTGAGTTCAGGGTGGTTATGGCTTTTGGAAAGAAACTCTTCTTGAGTCTGTTAGTCTGTGCTCTGATGCACCTGCAGCGCCTACCTGAGGGCAACAGGTCAAACAGATCAGAGTCGGGGTGGGAGCTGTCCTTGATCATGTTCTCTGCTCTGCTGAGGCAGCGCGAGGTGTAGATGTCCATCTGGTCAGGAAGGGGAGAGGGCAGCCAATGATCTTTTGTGCTGACCTTACAACCCTCTGCAGCCTCTCCCTGTCTGCCACGGTGCAGCTGCCGTACCATACTGTGATGCAATAGTTCAGCAGGCTCTTGATGGACGAGCGGTAGAAGGTCAGCAGCAGGTTAGAGTCCAGGTTCTACTTCCTGAGGACCCTCAGGAAGTGTAGTCACTGCTGGGCCTTCTTGATGACCGCTGTGGTGTTGTCTGTCCAGGAGATGTCAGCGGAGATGAGGACGCCGCAAAACCGGAACTCGCCGTTGATGCACAGGGGGGCTGGGTCAGTGCTGTTCTTCCTGAAGTTGACGATGATCTCCTTGGTTTTCTTGGTGTTCAGAGCCAGGTTTTTCCCCAAACACCAAGCTGCCAAGTTCAGGACCTCCTCTCTGTAGGCTGCCTTTTGAGATGAGTCCAACCACTTTGGTGTCGTCAGCAAACTTGATGATGAGGTTGTTGCTGTGGGGTGGACTGCAGTCGTGGGTGTAGAGGCAGTACAGGAGGGGGCTCAGCACACAGCCCTGTGGAGATCTGGTACTCAACATGCAAGTGGAGGAGAGGTGGGGGCCCAGTCTCACCACGTGGGGCCGATTGGTAAGAAGGTCCTTTATCCAGGCATATGTGAGAGGGGGGAGGCCGAGAGTGACCAGTTTGGTGATGAGAATGTCTGGGGTGATTGTGTTGAAAGCGGAGCTGTAATCCACAAAGAGCATGAGGACGTAGCTCTGCTGCTGCTGCAGGTGGTTCAGCGCAGAGTGGAGAGCTACGGCGATGGCATCCTCTGTGGATGTGTTTGCGCGGTATGCAAACTGATAGGGGTTCAGGTCTGGGGGGAGGTAGTCCTTAATATGTTGAAGAACAAGTCTCTTGAAGCACTTCATGATTACCGGGGTGAGGGCCACACGATTTAAAACAACTTAACAATCATAATAGCATATTTAATTATTTATATACAATTGAAAGATAGGCTCAAGGGCATAATTTTGGGGTCAACATCGGAGGGATTGGGATATCCACTTTTGAGCAAAATTGAAACTTAATTTTCTGCATTCTGGTGAATTTTTCAGCAACACGTAATGCCTTTTCTCCCTCAATTTATGGTGCAAATGTGTTTATATATGTAGCCTAAAGGAAATTATAACAGTTTTTTTTGATGATGATGAATAGGTTTTGATTATTGGGGATTATTAGGGACCCCCATCCCCCTGTATATCACGCTAATTGCTTTGGATAGGCTTATCTATGGGAGGGAAGGGTGTGTTGTGCTGGTAGCGGCTGTAAAACATTTGTATGGGTTCGTATGAGTCAATCATCACACTGAATCTAAATGACAGCATTTCATCCAAACGTTAGACAACCGAGTGGCGAAACAGAACAGGTTTAAAAGTGAACTGGGCCACCGGGCATTCTGATTGGATAAGTCAACACGGTAAGGTGGCTCATAACAAACAAACTGCATAATCATTTAACCAAATGATCTACAGTGGCTAATGTACCTTCAAACCGCTACAGAGATAAGCAGCGGGCTACAGATGTCTGGTAAACTCCCTTATTACTAACGCACACCACCAGTTACCATTTGTAGTTTTCAGGTCCAACCATTGACTGTAAAATTAATAAACAGTGTATCCGGTTCTGCGAAGTGCTGCGAAGTGCTTAAACCTGCTTTCTATCTGAATTCCAGCAGGGAGCAACATGTGCATTTGCAAAAGGAGGTTGGTTTCTGTAGAAGTCTATGAGAAGGTGACCCACGTATCACTTGATTTACCTCAGTTAACATTTTCATGAGTTTATGGTCTCAATCACTATAGTTTTAAGTATTATTTTATGTCGCTAAGAATTATTTTATGTTGCTTCTGTTCAAAGCACATTGTGTTAAATTAACTTGTATGAAATGTGCTATAGAAATAAACTTTGATTGATTGATTAATTGATTCTGCAATACAGAATGATGTTAATTTTTTGTTTATTGATTTTAAAATCGGCGATAAAGCAGGGGGTGTTTTAGAGCGTGATTGCCAGTGATATTGTGTAACGTAATGTAGGGTGTAATTGGGCTCCTCCCTCTCGTCTAAAATCCAGGACAGGTCACTGATGATGCAACCATAGACAGTTAAAGAAGTGGAGCAACAGATCCCGTTGTTCTGGACGGAGACCAGTGAAGGAAAATAGAAGCACTTTTCCTTTTCTTTTTGGTTCCGAAAAGAGCTTCTATTTTCCTTCACTGGTCTCCGTCCAGAACAACGGGATCTGTTGGTCCATTTCTTTAACTGTCTATGGGCTTATATTACCCCCTCGCTCATAGCAGAGCTCCACAAACCAATGGGTGACGTCACACATGCTCTGTCCATTCATTTTACAGTCAATGAGCCAAACCATGGGCCCAATCGACGCACACTCTAGTGACATCAGGCTAGTGTAATGAGCTTGTGTTCTCTAACTGAAGTCCTACAGGCACATCCATGACCTGATCGCAAGCGATTTTAATTTGAAAGAAAAATAAACGTCTGGTCTTTCTGTAAATCCGCCATCTTTACGAAGCCAAAAACGTCAAATGAATGACAGGTGGGTGGGTTCTTGAAGGAAGTGGGGAAGATTGACAGCGCGTCTGACGAATCCAAAGCCACGATGTAACAACTGTCTTGAAACATTCCGCCTTAAATATGCAACCTTTACTCAACCTGTCATTTGTTATTGATATATAGCTCTGCCGGATACACTAAATTATTCATCAGGAGGTCAAACCTGCTGCTGTTTCCACCTATTATCAGACACTGGTCTTATGTAAAACATATTAGCCTACTGCAAAAACATATTTATATATTAAGAATAGCCTACTATAGTAGGCCTAATACAGTGGTTAAAAATAAATCAAATGTACCAAATCGTTGTTTGCAACCTCAGAGAAGTATGGCTTCACAAATAGTTCTGTGAGGTTGGTAGAGGTTATGGCACACAGGGTTAAAAAATACATTGTTCTTATTTAAAAAGGCAGAATCAGAAAAAAAGTGAAGTATGTGAAAGTAGGGAACAGTAGAACATGTGTAAATTAGGTAAAAATGTTGATGTAGAAAGAGAAAGATTAAAAGACAAAGTGGTAGAAATAGGGAAGGAATGGCATATCAAGGGGATATTAGAAATAAGAGAAAACCAAACTGAGATGAAAATGTCATAATTTCAATTTGTACATGAAACAATATGAAACATATTTTTTTTAATTTAATTATTATTTTTGTCTTACATTAGAAAGTGAATTTAATGGTAATGTTGTTGCATGCTCCGATACAGTAGGTGGCGGCATACACCGAAAAGTTGGTTTGTAGCCCGCCATTAAATAAGGAAGAAGGAAAAGCGGTAGGCAATCTCTGGTCTTCCGTAATGTTTCTATTCTGTTGTTGTTGGGCAGAGGTTCAGGTAAGGTAGTGTATAAGGTGAAGCACATAGGTGGTTAGGGTCATGTTAAGTCCTGTTATTCGGGTTAGGGCAAACGCATAATACGGGGAAATTAAATGTACGACACAACCCCGGCTCAAAGTCGATTTTTATCGGTATGCATGCATGTGGCGTCCAAGTGTAGATCAATCATTGTAAAATGAAATGTATAATTTTATACACGATAAGGTCATTGTCAGCGCTGGTGTTGAAAAGTTATCAGATACAAAATGGTACAGTAAATGGACGTTTGTTTCCGACTAGTAACGTTATAGTTAAGGTAGTCGAGTGGTTAGCTTCACAGTTAGCACTGAGCACCTTAATTAAGGTTCAAAGGTCAGGTCTGGTTCAACACTTTATGTCGTGTCATCATCTGCAGATTTCAGCTACCAAAATGGCTTTATCCATCCAGTTACAGGCAAGACTAGATGATCTGTCTCTGATCTGTAAAACAAAGACAGTAATTTACATTATAAGCAGTCCATGCAACAAATTAAAGTATATTTACTAAAAGAAAGGCTCAATGAACACAGGAGCTCCAGTTCTAAGCATAGACTGTTAATGTTAATATACAGTTTATGGTCCTAAGACACCGAATGATATTAGACTGACATTTGGTGTTCATTAATTGGTAATGATCAGGTTAATATAAATTTGAAAACAATATTAAGTTCCTAAGGAAACTAAAAGAACTTTTTTAGATTTACAGTTTTAAGAGTTTATAATCCAGGATGAATGAATGAAGATTTTTAGCATCAGTTTTTCCACTGTTGTTATGATTATTTGATAACTATAAGTAGGTTTAAATAACCCACATTGCAAATTGTATTATTTTTTGTGATGTTATTTTGTGACGAGATGTTTTATTTCGTTGTGTACTTTTGTTTTGATCGAACCTTCTGTGTCGAAGGTGCATCATCATTTGGTAGATGATCCTGATGAAGGTCCTGAGCTGATACTTTGTTTTGACACACAGGTTTTTCCCGCTGGTTACTCTTTACACAGAGAGAGACAGTTCTTCTCCCGCAGATGACAACACTCTGTCTGCGATCATGCTTCCCCGGGTGGGTAAAGAGTTTATGGCGCGAATAAGTTTCAATTGGCGGCCGCTTTTCCAGGGACGGACCCTGCTGCTCACAAACACCCTGAGTGGAGGAGTATTATTGGCAGTGGGCGATATTGTGCAGCAGACCCGGGAGAACTTGAGGAAACCAGACAGAGTTCGGGACTGGAGGAGGACAGGTGAGAAAGAGAGAAAAGCAGAGCCCCCTCAACCAGTACACTCAAATCTCCATCTCTTAGTAAGAATATAACATGTTTTTTAGGAGAATATTTTTCCAATGTGTCAATGACTCATTGCCATTAATCCATTCTTTTCCCTCTTGACTCTCTCCCCCCTAAAGGCCAAATGTTTACGGTGGGATGCTCCATGGCTCCAATGCTGCAATACTGGTACATCTGGCTGGACAAAGTGTTTGTGGGCAAAGCTCTGAAAACTATTGGCAAGAAGGTTCTGGTGGACCAGCTGGTCGCCTCACCGTTTTTGGGGATGTGGTATTTTTTAGGTAAAAAGGATTTCAGTTTATTAATACTAAGCAGCCTATCTTAAAGACATGAATGACGTAAGACCGAAAGCAATGTGTGTCAGAATCCGAGGTGGAGAGAGTTCAAAGGTTGTCTGTGTTAAACAGTTTGGATCTGACTGAAGTTTTGTTTGTGAATGTCAGTCATATTTTATAAGAGTTCCATATAAGGGCAGATTTCCGGATTGTTCTGGTCCCATGTTCGAGGCCAAACTGGTTTAGTTGTATGCCAGACGGTAAACCGGCTTATGTTGCTATGTCACCTTCTGGCAAATTAAAATTAGCTGACTTTTACAACCTGTGCCAACGGCTCTATGGCACAAAATCCAACTTGTATTGCAAGCAGTGCTGGGCAGGAGCGTTACTAGTTTAACTATTGCTAATTAGCGGTGCTGCACTGGGCGCCGATTCTGTGCAACCTGGGTCATCTAGAAGAGCCTAATGTAACCAAAGGCAAAAAGTCCTGGCTTAGATATGCATTATCGCCACCATGTGGTCTGTAGTTGCAACATTCATTATGGGCTTTTTTATCAGTCTTACTCAGGAGTGGCGGGGACAAGTGCGGTGAAATTGTGGTAAAATTTGGCATACCCGTTGGGTCTGGTACTTGTTAAGAAACTGCTTTGATATATTTACACCAAGCTAGCGTCTGACCATAGCTGAAGTTGGTTTTGATGAAGCATGGCGCTGACGCATATCTGACAAAACAACTGTTTATTGCAGGTATGGGTCTCTTGGAGGGACACACTTTATCCGAAGGATGGAAGGAGTTCAAAGACAAGTTCTTAGAGTTTTATAAGGCAAGTACACATGTCAGGGTCTCACCTGTAGATCTGGAGCAGCAGATTGGTACTAATGTACTCACACTGTTAGTAGTGCTGCCAGTTAACGCAAACCAATTTTCGTTGTCAATTTTTTTGTGTGAGATTAACGCTCTTTTTAGCTTAGCAAACTTTGTAGTTTTTTCACATGCTGTTGCAACAACTAGTAACGTTAGAACAACTACAACAACACACTGGATCTAACTAGACCGAAACAAAACAAGCACGCCGCACATATTCCTTTGGGCTTACAAGCCGGCCTAAGAGTAGTGACGTTATGGCAAGCACGAGACGACGAAATAGATGCCAATAAGATTCTAAATGTAAAAAAAGTTTACTCTTTAAAAGTTGCCAAATGGTTCCACTGACAAGACCAAAGTGATCTGTGTGTTTTGTTGAACTGAGCTATCCGCGTAGTCTAAAATACCACTTGATGGCCAATCACATGGCTGATGTAAATTCTAGCAAGTCGATTCACTTTTCCATGTTGATTAGAACAATAAAATGAGAAAAATAATGGGACAAAAAGAAATCAAGGAGTTAACAATGACATGCAATTAATCGCGATTAAATATTTTAATCGTTTTACAGCAATAATTGTTATTCAGTCAATCAAAGTTCATCTTTGTTCTTAACCAGAGATAAGAAGTTAATATGACAGCTTGTTTTGCATCTGCAACTTTAACTTAAACTAAACATGGCGGTCTTGGCAGTGCTTCTTTGTCAGTCTAGTTTTGTTTATGCGCATTCTGTGTTATTCTGCAGGCGGACTGCTGTGTTTGGCCTCCCGCTCAGATGATCAACTTCTACTTCATCTCGCCCAAATTCGCGTTTTGTACATCAACTTTGTCACCATAGGATGGGACACCTACCTGTCCTACCTCAAGCACAGAGTAAGTCAGCCACACACAAGATTCAACAGCCATTCTGCTTCCTGGATCATTTCCACTTTGTTCTATAAGCAGCTGACTCTGCTTTGCTTTGTTTATAGTTTTGAGGAATTTGTCTGCATTAATGATGTATTTCTGTCACCCACCCGCAACCATCTAACCCTTAGAACATATAATATGTACAGTAGATTTGTTCATCTTGCATAAGTTTATCTTGTATAAATTTTATAATTATTTTCATACAATCCTAATAATTGGGATTAATGTGGATAAATATGAGGGGACAGGAGAGTGAGCATGCATGAGCAACCAGTAGTAATAATAATAATAAACTTTATTTGCACAACACCTTTCACACAAGAAACGATAACACAATAACGAAATTTCATGCACGGTGCTTCACATGAAACAACATAATTAATGCAGAATAAGATGGAAAATAAAAAGGTGATGAAGTAATATTTTCCACCAGGTTGTCACACTTTCTAGAGCTTGCATGGAACAACGCAGTTAGAATGCACAGGGTGAGGTATCAGATGCGCTTTCTTTAGTCCAGCTACGGAACACTGTAGTTTCACCTGCAGACCCACGGCAGTAACATCTGTCATATAATTACTTAGCCGAGTGTAAAGGCAGTCACATTCTCCTGGCACCGCGGTTGACATTTCCTAATTCCTTTTGAATTCTCCTTCACATCTTACCTTAACCTTATGACGTTTACCCTTGGAGTTAAGGAAAAGTTGTTAGTAAAGGGCATAGGAGGTAATTCTTTTTACTATACCTGTGGTCCGGTCTCAGCAAGCTATCACCCTCCATGTCTTCATGTGGTGGCACACCATGGTGTGTAGTGTGCACAACACAGCAGGCAATGGTTATTTTGCACTCTTTTTCAGGTATGTAAATAAAAAAAAAAAGCTTGCCACTGGCCTTTCTGTATATCGACAGTGCGCTCCACCACAACAACTATTCTATACTATCAACAACTGTGAATCAATGTGTGTGTTTTGAATAAAGAACGACTCGTTGCGGAGACACATCCGAAGTCACCGAGAACAATGCTGGAGATAGGTTGTCCTCTCATTATACTTCCCTCTTGCAATTGTCTTAACTGCTAACTACCGTCTGAGTCTCGTTTTCTTGCTTGACCGTCTTTGATTTAATAAGGTAAAGTGTTCTGAACCTGACAGGGCACTTCAGGCATATTGGTCTAATGTTCTTGTCATTTAGGCTTCTACCTAAACATCTTGTGTTAACCTTTTAAGTTTATTGAAGGGATAAATAACCATTTTCTTCTTTTGTGTTTATTAAGCAAATTGCATTTTTGTCATTATTAATATTTCACAGCACAAAATGCAAGTTGGCTTTTATGCATATTGTCTTACATGTGGTCTAGGGCACTCTTAAATGTTGATCTTCCTTAAGAACAAGCAAGAGTATGAGAGTATTGATTAATGCCCCAAAAAAATTACAATTTTTGTACGCACAAGTTAAGATCAAATCTTCACTAAATCACTAAACTGTTTAAATACATTTCTGATCTGCTACTACACTATGAACCACCCAGACCTCTCAGGTCATCTGAGACAGGTCTGCTTTCTGTCCCCAGAGTCAGAACTAAACAGGAGGAAGTAGCGTTCAGTTTCTATGATCCTCATATCTGGAACAAACTTCCAGAAAACGGCAGATCCGCTGCTAGTCTCAGTTCTTTTAAATCAAGGCTGAAGACCTTTCTTTTTGATATTGCCTTTCTTTAAATGACTGTTAATTTCTTTAATGTTTAATTTCTTATACTGCACTGTAACTTTTATTCTTGTTTTATCTGTTTTTATTTTTTAATTCTTGTTTTTAACTGTTTTTGTGTAAAGCACTTTGAATTGCCCTGGTGCTGAAATGTGCTATACAAATAAAGCTGCCGTGCCTATAGATTTATTGCTTGTTACATGGCTATATTACACCACATTTGGTATGCGTGTGTCAGTTTTATACTGGCTCAGTAATTACATAAAGTAAAGTCATATTGATTATATTCACATGTGTATTGGTTTCTGGTGTGTTGACAGGATGACGGCCACCCCACTGAGCAGGAATCAGACAGCAGTGCTGTGGATGTACAGCAGGAAGCGCTCCCACCGTCCAAACTTCTGGAGGACAAAGCTTAGAGACGGAGTTCCTGCTCGACTGTGAAGTCGTTCATTTCTATCAGTTCAAACGTTCCACCTTGTTTTGCGAGACTGTTATAACAGAGTTCTCTTTCCTGAACTCAGAGGACTTGAAGTGGAATTTAAGTGGAAGTGCTGGAACACTTTTCCCTTCATGTTTACTGTTTTTAATGTGTCTTTGTCCAATTTGTCTGTTTATTTATCTAAATGATGTGCACTCCTGTAGGAACATTCAGGGACGGAAATCTGTTTCACTGCCTGTCGCGCTAATACCGCTGATGGTTGTGTTTTTGTTTTTTTTATCACATTTTAGGCAAGAGTTCAACTGCTGCCATTAACACAACCTGCAGCAAGGCACCTACATGCAACTTCCTGTTATTGGGAAGGTTTGAAGTGTGAAACTTACATTGACTATGTTTACATGCACATAATATTCCGTTTTTCGCCCTTATTCCGAAAAAGACGATGTTCTGACTAAGCTATTTACATGGCTAATGAAAGTTAACATTCCCGTTTACATGTAGCTGTCCAAAATGCAATTAAAAAAAGAAAAAAAAACACAGTTTTCCTGCTAGTTTCCTGGACTGTGCCAAAGAAGCCTCCCTCTTTTATTCCTTCAACAGCTTCTTGAAAAGGTTGTTGTAGCGATGTTTGCACATATCTGAAATACGGTTTGATATCCAAGTCGTTGATAATGTTTATAAGTAGTAGTTTTTCTCCTTCCTATTGTGTCTAAAGCCTTGCAAACTGTTGGATTGAGTACAGCAACCATAGCAACGCACAGAGCTGACCGTAAACCGCAAACAGGCAAGCGGTCTCAAACTGCAGTTAAAAACTGTCCAAAGAATTGCTCTAAAACCTGATTGATACCGGAATATGTCTTAATCGGAAAATGCTATATTTGGAAAAGGGCCATATTTAGAATATTCAACCTGAATATGCTGTTTACATGACCTTTTCAAATTCAGAATGATAGTGGAATATTGGTGTGCATGTAAATATACTCGTTATTGCGGCACTCAAAGATTTAAACTGTACATTAGCCAACAGAAGGACATTCATTTTTATTTCTGTGCTTTTTTTGTTTCTGGTCCAGTATGACAAGAAATCAATTAAATAATGACAAGAATCATTATTGATGTGAAATAGTTGCCATGTTTTTGGCTCTATCCTATTGACCTGTGTAAACTTTGCCTTAATATATGGACCAGTGCTACGCTTTTTCATGCCAAATAACTTAGTCTTCTGTTTATGCCTTTGAGGTATTGATGGAAAAAATAATTACATGATTGTGATTATCTGCTGAAAGAAAATCTATGAAGAAATTATTATTAAATATAAGCTCTTTTATATTTATCATATCAAACCGAATCCCAAATTGTATGTGTAAACCTGATTCAGCATAAACCAGTAACCAGAGTTATTGTGACTTGATATAGTGTACTGTATATACCCAGCTGCTACTTTATGAATAAAGTAATTTTAGTTTTGCAGGTCATGTGATCAGTTTATGAAAATCTGCATAAATGGAGTCAATGTAGATAATCTGTAAATCAATACATACAAATTTAAATTGCTGTAGACTTCATCTTTTGTGTTGCTGTGTTTATATAACAATGTTACCATTTTGATTTGATTTCCCAAAATGTATAATTAGCACACTAATATGTGTTAACGTTAAAGTGTTCATATTATGCTGTTTGGCTTTTTCCTAGTTTTTTATATCTTTTTTTGTGCACGTTCTAGGTTTACAAAGTGAAAAAGGCCAAAGTCCACCCCAAAGAGACTTTTGCTCTATTGTAGTCCACTCTTTACTTCTGTGACGAACGTGCGTCACTTTGTAACACGTTATAATGCTCGCCTAGCTGCTAGCGTGGCACGCCCTCATACTGTACTTTTGATTGGTATTCCTTACCTCGCTACTGTGCATGTGTGACTCCCAACAAAGATGGAACAGAAGTGAGATGCCTCACTCTGTAGCTAAAACAGAGCTCAACACACAGGGTGAAAAGAGGAGCTGCAACAATGTGCAGTACAACAAAACTTTGTTTTTTGAAAATTAAACCATGTAAACCTATTCTGGTACAACCTTTAAATACAATTATGATCCTGAAAATGAGCTTAATATGAGCACTTTACATTCAAGCCTACATCATTTAGGCTTGTGAACAATTCCGAATGCTGCTAAATCATATCTGTTTTATTTTTGAATTACATTAACTACCTTGTATCCTAATCATACACTACTGGATGAAAAAGTTGTTTTCAATTTTACTCAGAATAATAAAGTTTGGTCAAGAAGGTAATTAATACATCATGGTGTACTTCTATTGTGTACATTTAAACAGGTGCTGATAGAATCTATGAAGCTATGAAACTAGGTGTTTAATTATTTCAGCTTAATTTATAAGCCTGTATATGTTGGGTAGTTTCATTTTGTAAATTGCATGTGTTTTGTGTGCAAAAATCTTAATTTCTAAAGTAACTAGTAATTATAGCTGTCAGATTAATGTAGTGGCGTAGAAGTAGAAAGTCACTGGCTCAGTCTGTCAAACCCACATGGTTCAAGAAGTCCATTCCTGTGCCAAAAAAAACAAGACCAGTCTGCCTGAATGACTACCACCCAGTGGCACTCACCTCTGTAGTGATGAAATGCTTTGAACAGTTGGTCAAGGATCACATTTCCTCCTCACTACGCAGCACAGTGGTACCATTACAGTTTTCCTACCATCCTAACCGATCAACGGCCTATCTCACCTGAAAAAGAAAGGACATTTGTGAGATTGCTTTTCATTGACTACAGTTCAGCGTTTAACAGCACAGTTCTTTCTAGGTTCATCACAAATCTCAAGGACCTAAGGTTAAACACCTCACTGTGCATGTGGGTCCTTGAGTTCCTGACAGGTACCCGTATCCTTAACATCGTTTTTTTGAGCCCCCTGGTGTACTCACGACAACTCCAACACCTTGATCAAGTATGCTTGTGACACAGCTGTGGTGGTCCTGATCGCAGATAACAATAACAAGGCCTATCTGAAAGAAGTAGAGGACCTGCCCCACTGGTATCAGGTCAGCAGCATCCTCATGAATATCAGAGAGACTAAGAAGATGATAGTGGAATTTGGGAAGAAACAGAGAAGGAACTTCTCCCCCCTAAAATAGCAACGGGTCCTTGTAGAGAGGGTGTACAGCTTTGAGTACTTTGGTTTCTACAGCAGTGAGGGTCTGACTTGGGCGGTGGAGGGAAAGGCAAGGCAGAGACTGTTTCACCTCAGATCCCTAAAGAAAATCCAGGCATTCCCTCAAATAGTGACGCATTTCTACTCCTGCATCATCAAGGAACATCTCTGCCTGGTTAAAAAACATCACTGATCAAGACCAAAAGGTTCTGCAAACATGATCCGGCTGAACATACAATAGGCAGTGCTCTACCCCACTCGGCCTTTCCATTTCGGTCATACTTTATATGAATTTACAGTTTAAGTTTTTAATGCCATTTTCAATCCTTCTCAGATGTTTTCGTTATGTGCCTGGGACAGAATGTTCAGAGTGTGTGACATCCCACTAGATAAGATTGGAGAGCAGCTGTAAACTTCTCATAACAGCTTAAACTCTGCATACTGAATTTTACATCAAATCAGGAAAATACCGTGCTATTTCACACAATCTAGACACACATTTGTTACACATTTGGTGCTATGAGCCTCCAAGTGACAAAAGTGCCAACGAACTGCTGCATAGAATTCAATGTCGACTGAAAACAAAATTCTTAGGTCAGCAAAAACAAGGTCTTTTCAAACATGCTCATAATTTTATTTGTCTTTAAATACAGCAAAATACAAAACATTATTTACACACTGACTAACAAGCCTGAAGGATTTGATATGAACCAACGCAGCATTTTAGAGCACACCTCCTCAGGCACAAAGCCCGTACTGCTGTCTAAAATATAGATGTGTGTGAATGTCACGTTAAATGTTTATGACTGTGAGAAGGCGGACCATCTATGTCTCTAGCTCTCATTGGATAACTAAAATCTGACACACAAAGAGCACCTTTTTCACAGATGACAACACTTTCTCTAAGGTCATGCTTCCCAGGGTGGTTAAACAGTTTCTGGTCCGGATACGTTTCCACCTCTGACCGTTGTTCCAAGACCTGGCCCTCCTGCTCACAAACACATTGAGCAGAGGAGTCTTATGGGCGCTGGCAGACATCTTAGAGCAGAGCTAACTCAATGGGTTTTACATGTGTTATGGATGCTTAATACAAAACGATTCATCCAACAGAAAGTTAAGAGTAGATTTTAAAATGGAACTGTATTCATTATTGTGCTTCTGTAAATCAAGGGGTTTTATGATAACATTACCTGGTTTCATAGGATCTGTTTTACATTGTGTGTACATTTGTGTATCAATCCTATCATCCTATTGGTTGTCTCCGTGTTGCAGCTCAAGAAATGTGTTTTTGTGTTTGTAAGAATTAGGGGACAACGATATATACTGTATATGTAATATATATTCACAGTGTATGCAGTATAATTTCAAACTTGGTACTTTTTCAGTTTTAAATAAGTAAAGTCATGTTGATTATATTCATATGTGTATTTGTTTCTGGTGTGTTGACAGGATGACGGCCACCCCACTGAGCAGGAATCAGACAGCAGTGCTGTGGATGTACAGCAGGAAGCGCTCCCACCGTCCAAACTTCTGGAGGACAAAGCTTAGAGACGGAGTTCCTGCTCGACTGTGAAGTCGTTCATTTCTATCAGTTCAAACGTTCTACCTTGGTTTGCAAGACTGTTATAACAGAGTTCTCTTTCCTCCGACAAACTGTTCCTCTCTACGTTTAGAATGACCACATGTTTCTGTCTGAACTCAGAGGACTTGAAGTGGAGTTTAAGTGGATGTGCTGGAACACTTTTCCCTTCATGTTTGTAGTTTTTAAATGTCTCTCTGTCTAATTTGTCTGTTTATTTATATTTAAATGTTGTGCGCTCCTGTAGGAACATTCAGGGATGAAAATCTTTTTCACTGCCTGTCACGCACCTCTGATTGTTGTAGTGTTATTTTTTTTGTTTTTATCCCATCCTAGGCAAGAGTGTAACTGCTGCCACCAACACAATATGCAACCTTGTTGCCAGGGTTTCTAGTGGGAAATTCAAATCATTGTTGTTGCACTCAAAGATTTAAACTGTACACCATCCAACAGAGGGGCTTTCCTTTTATTTCTCTGCTGTTTTATATGTCTGATAAAGTGTGAAAAAATAATCATTATTGATGTGAAAGAGTTGTCATGTTTTTGACACTTATAATGACCTGTATAAACTTTGCCTTGAGGCTGAAACTGTGAAATTCATTCATTTTCAAACTGTGCAGTACTTTTATACTGGTTAGTAAATGGGACTTGATACTGTACTAGACTACAGTTTTAGTGTTGTTCAGAGTGTGTGACATCACACTAGAGTGGTGAGCAGCTGTACACTGCTCTTAACAGTGACATGTTTTGTGGCCAGGTTGGATCAGTGGTAGAATGAGCTCACATGTACTGAGAGGTTTATGTCTCAATGCAGAGGTTGATGGTTTGAATCTGACCTGTGATGATTTTGCATGTCTCCCCTTTCTCACCTAACTGTCCCGTCAAAAATTAAAGGCGGTAAAGGCCAAAAAATAATCTTTAGACAAAACGCTGACATATTTCATTTGTTTGAGAATTTGAATTGAATGGCATGTTAAAATCGTATAAAGGTGCAAAGTCATAAATGAATCATTGCATTTCAATTTTATGTAAGTTTAAACAAAAAATATAAAACTGTTCCCAACATTCACAATTTAAACAATCAAAATACATCTAGTTTTTCATATAATAAGGCTCAGGTATTCTAGCTATTGTGATTTTTTTTACCATATAGTTATATTTGTAATGTCTTTCTAGTGACTTGTCAATCACTTGTGCAGCAAAGAGAAGCGGTAAATCACTTGTTATATGTACTGTACCAGAAGGTGCCTTCTATGTCCTGGGTGGGATACAGACAAACATGAAGTTAAAGTTGAAGTAGACATTTTCACACCTTAACATGTTGAACATCTTTCATACGTCATGGGTATTATTCAACTTTTAAAGCCGGCAATCCAATTCACTGCCGCGTTTTAACATCCCGCATTCACACAACAACGTGTTCAAAATATTAGAGCCCTAAGCAATAAAAAGCAAGCACATAAATAGCCTATCACTTTAAATACAGAGCAAATACGGAGCTTTGTTCAAACATTGACTATCCAGCCTGAAGGTTTTGATCTGCACCATCCCAGCGTTTAGAGCACACCTCCTCAGGCTCTCACACGTCCTGCTGTCAAGGATGTAGATGTATTTGAATGTTGTCGATATGACCGCCAGCCTTTTCCTCTTTCACCATGCCGGCAGCGATGCACCTCATTGTGCTTGTGTCCCTGTTTGCAGTGACTCTTTGTGAAAGTAAGTCAACATTTCACATATGTACACGTTTAATTGGTGTATTTAATCTATGTGAGAATTTGGAATTGAACGTAATATGGAAATCAAAAGATGCAAAGTTACGCAAACAGGGAACTTCCTGCAGCGAGAGGCAGGTTTATTGGAGGTAGATCTTTTTTTCTCAGCATACAGAAACACAATGTATTCAGTGCAATTTGCTGTAAAAACTATATCTAAGGTCAGGATTGCATCAAAAGTTGGACAACAATCAGCCTATAGTTAGACAGAAACCTCCATATTTGGCGATATGTTAATGTGTGTTGCTGTGCAAGTCAAAGTTTGCCTTTCCTCAAATCATAAAAGGGAGTTAAAGTTAATGGCAAAGTCACGCCTGGGTGGAAACTGAAGCTAATATTTAAACAGTGAAAGGATCCTGATCTAAAGTAGTACTGTGTCTGCAACTTCCTCAAACACGTGTACACGCAGGTACGTGTAGGCCTCCACAATGCCAGCTGATCGCCATAAATACCTCAGCGGTTTGTCGCATCAATTAGTTCTGAGTTAGAAACACGGCAACATCCTATCTGAAGCTCAAACTGAACGGTGCCTAAATAAAACGAAAAACAGCTTAATTAGTTGGCGAAACAATCTCACCTCAAGGTCCATTTAGAAGCCATTATGGAGCATTTGATCTTGTCACATAATCTTCATAAGTAGATGGAGGTCAGTAGTGGATGACATCTTCAGATCCTTTACTTACAGTTAGTACTGTCACCAATACCACGCAATAAAATAATTCATTACAAGTAAAAGTTATGCATTGGAAATATTACTCAAGTAAAAAAAAAAAATGTATAGGCCCAATTAGGAAAATGTATTTAAAGTATCAATGCAGAAAAAATGTCCCCTGTGAGTGTACAAAGTACTATAATATAACATTGTATTATTATTATATGCCTACTCATGCATTAATGTTTAAGCGGCATTTTATTCTTGTAGTTGAAATCTTTAATCTCTAATAATGACTTCCATTGATCTAAGTATTGTCTTGATCAGTTAATTTATTGTTTAGTTTGTACAGCGTGAGAAAATAGTGAGAAATGCTGTCAAAATTATTGGCACCTTAAATTTTTTTTGTTCGACACAGTCCAAACCTCCAAATGAAATACAATTAAACATTTATTGTCATTTAAGACCCAAAAAAGCAACTTTTCGTATTTGAAATGTTTGGCATTTTTACATGAATGGATGATCAGGAATTGGAAACACGGATACTATTTGTATCCGTATATAATAATAAATATTCTACTGATAGAATCAACCTAAGGAGCATTTTTGGTTCTTTAAAAAATTACAGATACCTCAAATTTGTCACCCAGGCTGAATGGCCTTAACATGTTTTTTTCAACTGTTTTCCAAGTCAAGACTGAAATTTAAATATCGACACTACTGTTAGCAGCATGGCCCCTGAAGTATCTAGACTTACAGGTCGGTCAATTAGGAAATACAGTTTTAACTTTAGAAACAGGTTAAAAATGTTTTTTTTTGTAAGTAGACACATGGTTTTTCCTGCAGCTGGTTAGAAGAGTCTTTGATTCTGTTTGTTAAATAACCCTCTGGCCAGTGATTATTTACCTTCATGGGGCTGGGCTTCTGCTAACACACTAATAATGTTGCTGTTTGGTTTGGTGCAATAATCTAAAATTGTATTTACTCAGGTGAATCAGAAAAACATACACACGCCATCCAATGGCTCATCTTCTTATCTCACCAAGCAAATAAAACAAACGTGTGTATTTAAATGTAAACATTTAATTTCAACATAAATGCTGAATATGCATTAACTCCTATTTTTCATAAACATAACAAAATCTTGGTTAGTCTTGGTTGTCATATTCTGCTCAATGCTTAAAGACCGACTGCTTCTGTAATAATTACTGCAATGCAAATACTGTATGCAATATAAAAATGTGGCAACAGTGTATTACTCCATACCATCTTGCTATTGACCACTTGTTTTTGTTACGTCATCCAAGTCTGACCGACTGAACCAGTGGAGCTGGGAATGGCTAACATTGTGTTAACAGGAAGAAGTTGAATAAAGTCAGAGCACAAAGTAGCGCAGTGTGTTCAGTCCCCTCCCAGTAATAATACAAATATTGGACCTTCTTAAAAGAGTGGAATAGAGTGGCTAAAAGTATCTGATTCTCCAACAAGCCTCCCTTGTGTGAAGTCTTGATTGGCTACTTACCTAATTACTCATGAATTATTGTTTTACTGCTTTTACACCCACTTACTCAGATTTGGGGTGGCAGTAGCTTTGTGACTCGAATGTGATACAGAGGGAAAAACTTGGGCGAGTCCAAGTACAGTACTGTGTTTGTGCATGCTGTGTCATAAAATGAAGCTAATCTGAAGTGGAGGTGGGCCCTTAAGCTTAGTCACCTAATAGGACACATTATACAGCTACACCTCTGCTTTGGTTACAAATATCAGTTTTGTTATCAAATTTGACAAAGCCAACACTCCATTAGCCTTATCTTGATCGGGTACAAATGCTGTGCATCCTACCAACGTTTTTTTTATGCTGTTTGTTTCCTTGCAGACACCACCACTTCCTCAGCAGCTAAACTTGCAAAGGACATAACCACAGCTGTTGCACACCATGACAGTTTGGCTGTAAATAAAACTAGTTTATTCAATGTGACAACGACCAACACACAACAGCCTCCAACAACAACACACCAGATTATCACTGCCGTCACTTCAGAAAACATTTCATCATTCCCACCGTCCTTGACTTCCCCACAAACACCCAACAGGACAGAGGAAACACATCCCAGTGTCATTCCTCCTCAGACTACAACGACCAACCAGACGTCTAACGAGACCGTTTTCCATGGATCGACATTCTCTCCGACACCAGAATCACCAAAGATCCCTGCAACCACCACTGTAAACATAACCAGCCCAGGTCAGACTACTGTCAGAGCTGAGGGTTTAAAGGTTTCTTCTTTATTCTCAATCAAAGAACAGTGAATATACACCTCCAACGTATTTCAAAAACGTGACAAAATAGTGACAAAAATCCAACATTTTCACTCATTTAGATATGGTCCCTTCGTAATTGTTTCTGTGGTGAAAGAGATGAGTCCAGCTGAGTGGAGCATTAAAATAACTGCAATGCTGCAAATAACTTTGATTCACTCTAAAACTGCATTGTTACATGTTTGGCCAATGAGGGATCTTAGAAGAAGACTCCAAACCGGCTGCCTTTTTTATTTACAATCTTACACAAGAGAAAAGCATGTACTTAAATGTTCTGTCCACACGCTTACAGTTAAAATTGAAGACAGCAGTTGACCTTTTTAGGTTTTTACTAGAGGCAATTGTGAAACTGCTAAAAATACATTAATGTACAATACATAAAATGATAGGGATTACAAATCTGTAAAATGACATGCCACAAACAATGGTAATGTAAAAAAATAATTGGTGAATACAGAAACAGCTGTAATAAAAGAGGACATACAAATAATCCTCCAACAAGGGTATTAGGGAACCATATCAATATTGCTTGTCAATATTTTTTATTCACTGATTTGACAAAATGCTAAATGTAACAATAGCCTTTTTCACACTGCACAAAGCCTCAGGATAACAGAGCTGTTAGCCTGGTGTTAAGAAGGCGTTCACACTGACAGATTCCAAGTTAGTGGGCTAACCTCGCCTTAAGCCAAGGGTTGGCTGGCTCTGCACTGGACCAGCTTTCTGCCAGCAAATTTTAGAATTGCAATTATTTAGTTTTTTAACAATATTTCTTTGTGGACTGAAGCAGAAATGTAGTGTACGTTTGAGTAGTTAAAAATGTGACTTCTTGTTTTGTCACACCCTCAGGTTTTGAGTGGGAAAAAGGTGACTTAGCAGCAAATCCCGGCCTCGTGGTCATCCTTTGCATCTTCTGTATCATCCTCGTCCTTGTGCTGGTAGTTGTCATCGTTAAATGCATCCAATCACCAACGTCCAACTTCGAGAGGCTTGAAGACGTGCCAATGGTGAGTTAGAAAACAGGAACCTGATGTGTTCAGACGATTGGGGCGTCCGGTGACTTCGCCGAGCAGATGCCCGAGTGAAGATAATTACCTCTTCTGAAGAGTCAATCTCAAAAGTATTTTTTTTTGTTTTTTTTTTTAAAAGTAGTATCAACTGCATGGAGGAGGGGTGGGGCCCGTGTGGAATACAGAAGGTTGTGTCATGTGGACGCACCGACAGTGTTGTTGTTATGACTTAGAGTTCCTCATGGGGGTGCAGAAACTACGCACCATAGCTTTAATGTTAGCAAGCTAACAAACTACTATAGAAAGTGAACATGGTAAACATTATCCCTGCTGTTAGCATTGTAATTGTGAATGTTAGCATGCTGAGATTAGCATTTAGGTCAAAGTACCGCTGTGTCCAAGAACAGCTTCACAGACCGGCTAGGATAGCTGTAGACTCTAAGTCGTAGTTTATATTTTAATGCCATTTTCCTAAAATTGATTGCCAAATTCTTGAATATGTGACATTTTGACATTACATAAGCATCATAGCATAAGCTTCTGGACCACTTGAACATTTTGTGCAATTGTTACCACACTTAAATGAGACAATTCAACTCCAAGCAAAGATGGAAAGTGACTACATTACATGAGACAAAGAACCAAGAAGAATACACAGTAAACAATGATATGACATGAATATAGTGAGGTTCTGCCTTGTGTGTGTGCTAGTTGCCTGGTATTTCCACCAGCAGGGGGCAACATTTGTTGATGAATATAGAATATGATTAAAAAGTGAAGTGTGACTCTGGCAACAGTAAGCTACAGTCTACAGTCTTGCTCTACAGGAAATTGAACAGTCAACCCTGCTTGTGTATAAGAGCTGGCATTTAAAATTGATTAGCTGGCATATGTCATCTTTTTCCTTTCCCCCCCTCAGCAGTCATGGTTTGCTGCTTATTCTTTTACACAAACAGGAAGCAATTTCTCAGTTTGTGAAAAAGTCTCAGAAGCAGGACAATGTATGGTGAGCATGTAATGACAAAGCACTTTCATCAGAAATTCAAGCTTATCAGCAGTGTATCAGTGCGTCAGCAGTTATTCAGAGACTGTAAACCTGTAGTCTTCAGATGTCTCTTCAGATCTCCACTGTGTGAAAAACAGGGACAAAAGAAAAACTATATAGAATAAAACTACTGTTGCCAGCTATCTGTAAATCTTTATTGCCACATAAGTGCAGCCGCTGTAAATAGCTTTCAGGACGTTGTGTTGGATTAGAACAAAGTGTACTATGTACACGACAGAGCATGCAATACATGGCCAACAACATATGTGTCCACACACAAAAACAGCTGATTTTCCATACTAAGCAGATGATGATGAGCAGATAACTTGCAGGTTTAATAAGTGACAGGACTTTATTCTGTATACTAAAAGACAATTTTACATAATTTACATCAACATATGTAGTGAAAATCTTTTTGTGCACCCCATTTAATGTTCACCAAATTAACATTGGAATGCTGCTTTGCAACTCTTTTTTTTTTTTTTTTAACACCACACTGGTTGCAGGTTATAATAAATATGTTGTGTTCATTTTGCTGTTTCCTTTAATTTCTTCAGAGCAAAGTCAACGAGAAGTCTCCATTTGCCCAGTACTCAAAATGACAAAGGGGGCTTCAGATACTGAAATCCAGGAGGAGTCCAGTGTGCTGTACAACTCTTATTTCTTTACAAAATACTTTTGTCAATGACAGTGGAGTATTTCTGACCTTTGACCTGCTTGTTTGGCTGCTTTTAATTTTGCTGATTGCAGCTGAATCAACTTTTTCTCCGTAATTTTCTTGTGAAAAGAGAATCAGGCTAAAAAGCATAAATGTTAATTTAATGTTTCCCGAATCGGTGATGTATCTCTACGTAATCACTTATAATTCATAATTGCACTCTTAAATGTAACATAGAAATACAGTACATTTTAAGTTTCCATGATGATTTAAGTGATGATTTGTGTCATCAACAATGCATGGGAAGATGTATTTCCAGTGTTGAACGTGTACGTGAAAATAATGTTCTCTGCATGTATAAATGTCTTTTTGGGCAATTATTATATACATAGAAACATAATTGGAATGTACAAGTGTATGTGAAGTATACAGTTTGTGTTATTTATTGCCATATATTATGTGTAAATAATGTCTACCCTGGCCTGAGACATTCAGTGTAAATTAGTTTTGATATAGAAATAGACTTATTAGTTGTTTATTATGGCCAAGAAACATTAAGACTGCCAACCAACCAAGGGAAGAGATGAGACAAATAATGCCAACAAGTGCACTTTGGCTTGCTAAACCTGAAAATTCAAATACTGGTAGTTTATCTTTATTGGATCTGCTGTTATCCTGATCCTTTAGATTATTTCTACCTTCTAAAAACTATGAAACAAGTCTGCAGAAACATAACATGCCTTTTTTTGTTTGTACAGCTAAAGACAAATGTTTTATATCTCACATACAATGTTAACACAAAAGTCCTCTACATGTTCTGTGTGAAAGGACTACATTTAAATCTTGTGTGTGTGGCACATTAATTTTAATTTGGTTAACATCCTATAGTGATTAATGAGACACACACAGCCTTCTTCCAATAGAAAATGAAACATTTAGACTACTTTCAAACTTTTTTGACAAAATAATTTTGCTGCACGTTTACACTCAGGGGTTGCGGTAAATCCATGCTTCAAAAAAATCTGGATGATCACCATATAAACTTCTTCTGTGTGCATTACACACTTGCTGCCAGACAGATGTAAAGCACATCATTGTGATATTTTCAATGAAATAAAAAGAATATTCATAAAACATTTAAAAGTTGTTTATTGCAGGAGTTTTTCTAAGACTTGAGGAGGTTCAGGGTTTAGCCTGGACCCGTTTAACTAAAGTGAATGCAATGCAAAACGGAGACTGGCTTGCCCAGCTTGTTAATAGCCAGTGCATGTTTATTTTAGCTGCCCAGTTTATAGATGCAGGTTAAATAGCACCAACATTTGGTCTAATCATAACTGGCCTGGCAAACCAAAGGCCAAGGTTCCACATTTGTGTGGTGACTTATGATGTTGGGGTTGAGCATAAAACACTTACTTTCCTGGATTGTGGTGAATTGTTATGCCCTTTTTCTTAATCAATGTATGATGCAAATATCTTTATGTAAAAAGGAAACAAAGACTACAATCCAAATATAAAAACATAATGGAATATATGCAGTAAGGCTCTTAGGCATTCTGTATTGCTTCTATTTATTCTTCTGTAGATTAACTTTTTTAATTATATTTGATGCATTTGTTAATGCATTAATAAACCCCTGCACTGTATTACTTCAGATGTGTTTGAACAAGATTTCTGCTAATGTTCAAAACTTTATGCACAATCAAAATATAACTCATCCCATCTGTGGCTGTGTGGCTACCGGACAAAGTTACACTTCTACCTTAAATTCTTCAAAATAAATTAAGAACTGCGAAATCTTGGAAAATATGTGCTTTCTGCATGTGCCATTCTGGGGCTTTTTATTCTATTATACAAAAAAATTACATGAGAGCAACAAGATGAGAGATCAGGGGCTATACATAAAACATTTGGGGCTGTAGCTGGGGACACCCAGGCCTAATGACGCCTCTGTCACTGGTTGTTGTGATCCCTGACTCAGATTGATGTTATGTTATGTGTATTGTTATTATGTTCAGAAGAACCATTCAGCACCCTGTCTGTTGGCCTGTGACTAAGTTTGTCCAGATAGATGACTCACATTCAAGAAATATAGCATTGTCTGCAGGGTTTGATAGTGAGGGTTACCCTAAAAGGTCAGAGCCAGCAAGAGGACTGTGCCACTGTAGCCAAACTTAGTGTTTTGACAAAGAGTGATCTTGTTGTCTATGTGTCTAACGTCACTGAAACACTTCCAGTGAAAACATAAGTAGACATCTGACATATTAGCCTAACTTGTTTTCCTTATTGATCTGATTAACAGACATCTGAATAAAATCTGTGAGTGTGAGGGAGCCCTTATTTCAGTCCAATTGTTTTAGGGGAGACATGGATGGCTGGATGGTTTGATAGATCAAAAAATAAATCAAGAAAGAGGAGTGATGGGACATTCTACGAAAATGGTGGCTTTCCTGTCCCGGCCTTAACCACAAGGAAAAACACTTAAAAGTGTCAGATAATGACACTAAATATATGTTTTTTGTTTTAATTTAAGTGTTTTATCGTTAATAAAACATATGTAAGACTGTTATATTGCAAACCATTATTTTTATACATTGTAGAACACGGTCAGTACCATGAAATTGGCTTGTCCCTCGGGTCAGGAGTTGCGGTTTAGTGACATATTTTGAGTTCAAAAATATATTTTTGTCCCCCTTTAAATGTCATAATGTAAAGGAAAGTAGTATAGTTATTTAGTGAACTACTTTAAAAACTAAAATATCAAATAAATATTATAAATAATTTACAGGGAATAGCTGTCCCTCAATTTCATGTCACTGGTGTTACAATTTATAAAAAACACTATTTGGAAAATTTGCAACATCCTTGCTAATTTCTTCCTGGGTCAAAAGTTCATTGGAGGCGGGGCTGTTTTGAAAAGCACATGTTGAGTGTGCACTCTCTCTTCATCTTTTAGCTATTTGATAAATAATTTGATAAATTCATGCGAGGACTTAAGATGTGTCACTGGTGTTCTACAGATTATAGTAAGGGGAAAGGAAATTTGATTAAAATAATTGTTCTAATTGCATGATTAAGTGATTTATTTACAATTTAAGAAGTGTGGTTTGAGCTACTGTGGCAGCCATTTTAGATATGTCATCTTGTCTGCAGATTTGTCACTGGTGTTATCGTCACTGGTGTTACTGTTACTGCTAGTAACACCAGTGACATGACAATAACACCAGTGACAATGAATAACACCTCTAACTTTTTTCTCAACATAAGGTTTCATAAAAGCCTCAACAATAATATTAATAAAGGCATTTATTAGCATTTTATTACTGTTTCAACATTGTAAACATAATATGGCTTTCCTTGTGGCAGACATGGCGAAATTAAGTGCTGCTGAAAAGCAAAGACTACAGACAGCGCAGGGATGCTGACCCAGACCGCAGAGCCGCCTACCTTAAACAGAAACCCCAGACTTACTTAAAGGATATAGAAAGTCAAAAAAGAAAGTGAGTGAATGATCTCACAGAAAGGGAAAAAGACAGGAGCGAAAGAAATGGCGGGTCAAACAGGCAAAACACAGAGAGAGATTGAGCGCAGGAAAGACAGCGTTGACCCCCCCATCCACTCCAGACAGTCAACCTAGTACTTCAAGGTTAGAATTTGACAAAAGTACTTATCTGCAGAGTTACTTAAAGGGATGGTTTGCCCAAGTTACAAAATGACATATTTGCTTCCTTATCGTGTATGCAGTCTATGGACAAGGTATGACAGCAAGCCATGCTTTGTTTATCTGGCCAGTTTCAAATGCAAAGTTTTTACCATTTGTGGCACAAAACCAATGCATGAGACATACCTTCTCCATGGACTGCTTACACAGTAAGGAAACCAATATGTAATTTGGGTGAACTATCCCTTTAAGTACGCCTACACAATATTTGTCACATGGCACGAGAATTGATATACACTGTTTTAACAAGCTGCATAGTTTTGTGTATAGGCAGGACAGAAATAAGATTTCATGGTTGTATTATGTTGCATGCATCTCACATTGGAAATCTAATTATATATTACATCTTTATGCTTTACAGACAACAAATCCAAGGGCGGAGAGTAGAGAAGAACAGTTAGTACAGGAAATGTTCCATGAACATATGTTTTACTGCATACAAAATATTCGCATCAGTGCTGTTGGGAAAACAGTTTTAGTTTGCGTTCAATGTTTCTAATGTTCTAGTGGACATTGTGTTTTGAAAGACATAGGCTTCATCTTTTGGTCTTAATCTGACCAATAACCTTCATTTTATTGTTCATATTAAATTAACACATTTGATGAAATCTGAAATTATTTGTAATGTTAAATATTACTAATAAATTGATAAAAATTTGTTTTAAATAATCTTTTGTTATGCCATTGGTTTCACATTGCGTCACTGGTGTAACATTGTGTCACTGGTGTTACTGCATGGCAAATTGGTGTTCTGGCATCAGAGTTGCCCAGTTTCATAGAATATGTTTTTTGTATCTACCTAAATGTTGCTGCATTCATTAGTAGGCATTTTAAGGATGTGATCAGTTAATTTTGATCACTCAACCTCAATTATTTCTAATATTACAACAAAAAACACAATGGTGAAAATAGAAAAATGTCACACAATAGAACTTTAAACATACCTTTTTAAAGTACATTATTACTAATCAAGACAATTTCTTAATATAACACTAACTTTTTCTATTTTTGATCATGTATGCAAATTAAATAGTCAAATTACATTATGGAAAGCCTGGTTTGTCATCTAAAATATAGGTAACACCAGTGACAAAAAGGCAGCACAAGCATTTTTTAATGTAATGAAGTAAAAAAATCAAAATACATTAAGCTGTCATTTAAGTTGATTGATAAAGTTAAGAGGTTAACTATTATCTGACTATAAATTTTGTTATAAAAAAAAGAATTACATTTTTTAAAAGTTGTCTGTTCCAAAAGCCACCATTTTCATAGAATGACCCTGATAGTAAAAACAACATGCAAGGAGGCCTGTATGACCTAAATAAATTATAGATCGAACAAAAAAAAAAGGTGTGTGTGAGCAGTAATAAGGATTGAAAGCCACAGCAGACCTCGTGGTTAGTGTTGTTTAAGACATAAACTTTAAGTCCCACAGCTGCACTTCCTGTCATGTGATCCGGCGGTGCGTCGACGTCACAGTTACGGCTGACCGGGCACGCAGCGCTGCATGTTGCAGAGTTTGAAGTCTAAACTAACTAATCAGCGGCAATAAAATGAAAAAGATCCATAACCGCAGCAGCATTACCTGACGGACACCTCCAACAGGTCCAGTGGAATTTGCCTGCGAGGAAAACCCCGCGAGAGAAGACGTGAGTAAAAATAAATCTTTACAATTAAACTTAAAAACTGTGACGTGAGGGTAGATCCGCGTAGAGGCAGCCGATATATCTTATGTGTACTTGTTTCCCATCAACATGTAAGTTAGAAAACTGAAGTGCTGACAGAAAATTCTGGATAATCACGGATTTCACTATGGGAGTTTTGTACTATCCCTGCAGAATACATACATTACGCTATGTGATACTCAGACTTACTTAGATTCTTTGACTGATATAAGCTTCGTTAATGTAATATCTAATCCCAATAATACATTCATTATATTTAATAGTGTGTTTGTATTGCTTTACTGCATATTTCCTGTAATATTCCCATTATATTCCTGTAAAAATCATTGACTGTAAAAAAAGAAAAGGAAAAAAAGGTAAAAACATGAAATACTTCAATGGAAGTTTTCCAGAGTATTCATATATCATGACTGTAAAACATTTTTTTTTTCATGAATATTCTCTAAAGTGTTTATTATAAGATCTGCTCAGCCCGTATTCAGCTGTAGTAGTTTCCAGTTGTTGTTTGTATGTAAGCAGGACTGTGTCTGTTAAACTGTTGGCATAATTCAACTTTGTGAGCAAACCCACATGGAATGTATTTCCCTAAAATATTTACGCATTCCCTCCTCCTGTCTTTATCTCCTTCCTTCCTCCATATCTACTTCCTTCATACTGTCTCTGTAGCCACCCCCCCCCCCCCCCACACACACACACACACACACACAGTCTCTCCACTTTTTGACATACTGGTAGTTTCATCTCTTTGTTTCTTTCATTAAATCTCCCTTTTCTCTTAATCAGTTAAAGAGAGAAGCTTTAGACCGACTCTCTCTCTCATACACACACACACACACACACATGCACACACACATGCACACATGCACGCACACACGCAGATTTTTGAGGAGTTTTTGTCAGACCTGTTTCAACCTGAAAGGACAATGTGATGATTCAAGTCATTCAGTGAGATGTATTGTATTTTTTTTTACTTCACCTGCTGTGCTTACCTTCACACTAACAGACCAATTGTAATTCTGCACGAAGCCTCTTCCCAGTTAAAGTTATTATGTCAGATCTGTTTGTCTTATGTGAAAAACTTGAGGGAATCCTTTAGTCATCAATTTACCATTGTCATGACCATCCTCTCTGTGACCATTAGATGGCGTGCTGCTCCAGGCAGCACTGAGCCGCCGCCTCCTTCCCTTATCATCCATCACCATCTGAGGGTGGTTTATCTGCAAACATTTGCAGAGCCCATGCCTAAGTCTGCTTTTGTCTGTCTGCATGACTCACTGGTAATTCTGCAGAAAAAAAAAAGCATTTCTCTGGTCGCTTATTTAGAAATCACTGGTGAGAAGAAAAACAACCTTGGGCTTTTATTATACTGGTGACTATATTTCAGACTGGATTTGTCAGTTTTGAAGTTTCTCACAGCAGCAGTTTTTTTTCTGAAGTGTATTTACTGTTTTTGAAAGATGGTTTAAAGCTTTACGCTGTCCAGTTGCAGAAATTATGACATTTGTCATAGCTGTCGTGTTCAACAAAATGAAGAGTTGATGGTTTAAAACTCAAGAACAACAGATACGATTATACTGTACTGATCCACTTAAAGAAATGAGTGTGAAGTAGAGAGCAAAGCAGAGTAAAAACACAGATCGCTCCTCAGTGATTACTGTCCAGAGGCACTGTGTATCCTCTGTTTGTCTGGGTGAGTAACTCAGTCAGTCACTCAGTTTGAGCTAGAAAACTAGATGTGGGTTTCAGTAAGCTCCTTGTGTAACAATGGCGTGGCATGTAAAGGTGTTTGGCCGCAGTTGACTTCAGACATTTCTCTATAAAGTCTAAAAACTATTTTGAAGTTGAACTTAACACATTGTGCTATTTTAATGAATGACACCAATTACATCAAAGCACAGGTTTATGTATATCACACACATCCTTATACAAGTACAATGTGTAATGCCACATTGCCATGGTCTAAGACAAGTGCAATAACAAATATTTACAAAATGTAGTCTGTACTAGTTGGCTATGTGCAAGAATATATAACAGAAATTGTTGTTGTTTTGTTTGATTTCTTTCTGAGCGTTAGATGAGAGGATTGATACTTTCATATCTGTGTGCTAAACATGAAGCTAGCAGTGGGTTAGCTTAGCACAAAGACTTGGAACAGGGGGAAACAGCTTGGCACTGTGCAAAAGTAACACAATCTGCCACCAGTAAAGCTCATTATTGTGTGTAATGTTATGGTTTTGAGTAATGTACCAGATTATTTGTTGGCCAGAAGCAGTCACTTGTCTTCGGCAAGACAATGTAAAACTATTTCTTTAATATAATATTACTGTAGAGGTAAGACATGTCAATCATAATGATAGTATATGTGCGTAGAGATGTGTGGTTAGTGAGGGTGAAGGTTATGAATCTCATTCTGTGGTAAAGCTCTTGAACATTACTCAGAAGGTCCTTATCAGCTCAAATCTTAACAGACCTATCTGATGTGCGTCAATGACAGCATCACAAGACGCCTTGGGTGTTCACTTTATGATGGCTGGTTGTAGAAATTAAGACAAGGACATCGCTGTTGATAGTTAATCATTACAAACTCTGCTGTACCAGGACAGTTTGGTTCACACAACACACACAGTGAACTTTAACTTAACTGCAGCACAAGATGTTATGAGATGTGTAATATATCATGCTGCTAGTCAATGTGAAAATGGTTAAATTAAAAGCAGGGTCACTGTTGTAAATTGTGAATTATTAATATTGAACAAATAGTTTACAAATTTTAATTAATAGAAAATATAAGAAGGTAAATATGGTGCAAAAGGTGAGAGGTTAAAGAATACAATGTGAGAACTTGCAGAACAAATTTCTTTTTAAATTTGCACTTGTAAACATAATATTTGCACTTGCAAAAATGTTGGCACACATGTGATCAGAATTTGAAGTCACAGAAAGAAAAAACAAACACAAGAGCTTGTAGAAAAAATCAGAACTTGAAAAATTGAACATATTGAAATTTGAACTTGGAGAAAATATTCACAAATTTGTAGATAGATATTTGCATGAACACAATGACAGCTGCAAGCGTATAGTGCAACATTTACTCGTGTAAATTCTTTTTTTCCTCGTGTTCATTTCCCATCACAACCACAACTCATTGATTACAACCTCTTGAATCTGTCACTGCAATGTGCTCTCTGTAATAATACTGTAAATACCTTTTGATTATCCCACTAACACTTTTAAACAGTCAAACTGAAACACTAGCGGTGAGCTCCATGTCCTGCAGCTGCAGACAGACCACCATCAGTGGGGATCAGTGTAGTTTCAGAAAAATCACAACTGATATTAATGACAACTCCTAAGAAACTCTTCATCCTTAAAGGAGCTGTACAATATGACCTACAATCAAAATAATTTGACCTTGATAACGATAAATAAACAATAATTAATAATATGTTCAAAATCATCTTTTCTGAAACCAAAATGTTTCCAGACAATGAACACTGTTTGTTTTGGGCACAAGTTGCTCGGTTGACTCGGACTCGGTGTTTGAGTTATTATCCATTATGCTTTTCATGCGGCTGTCTGGTCTGACACGTGGTAGAATGTGTTTAGGAGAAAGAAGGCCTATCAACAGGAATATGGGAAAAATATGTTGATAACTGCTTCAGAATTTTGATGTCAATAAATTTGCGATTAATCGTCAAGCCCTACTTAAAGGTGCTGTAGGCACGATTGTGAAGATCAAGGACTTAGCCCAAAAAAATGAACATCGACAATTTCTTAGTCCCTCCCCGCTTTCCGCTAAAGCCCAAAATGGTGTCCTAAGCCCCTCCCCCCACAATGAAGAATGACTGCGTATCCATGAGTAGTGATTGACACACAGTTAGAACCCCCTCCCTGGCCCTGAATGACTCCTGCATCTGAGCAGGGAGCTGTGGATTTTTGTAAATCTCACCTACAGGCTGTAGGTGGTGCCAGAAGAGTCTGTTTTTATTTTTTATTTATTTATTTATTTTTTAATTACCTGCTGGTTCTACTCAAACATAGGTTCAGTTTTAGCAAGTATGACAGAAAGTTAGTTTTATAAAGCTTACCTACTGCACCTTTAAATGTCAGATAGGCTTACTCGTGGTTGCAACTGACCAAGATGTATAAAAAATGTTGCTGAAGCTTTCAAAAGAAACTGGGACTGAGCATATGAGAGTGTTTCAAGCTGGGGATTTTTTTTTTTCTTGGAGGCAAAAGAAATAAAAACAAATACTGCAAGTTTCAGATGGATTTGTATTAAAAAAAAAAGTAAAATAGCAACTATTTTGATAATCAAATAAGCTTTTTTTTTTTAAAGCACAAACATTTGCTACTTTTTAGCTTATTAAATGAGTAAAGATAAGTGAAGATTTAATGCTTTTTTCATACTTGATTTTAAACTGGATATATTTGGATTTGGTCGTGTGGGAAATTATAAAGGGCATTTTATAGATAAGTTATTAGTTGAGTAATCAATAACATAATCCGCAGATAAAATTTTTTTTAATATAGAAGACACAGGTCGGAAGCACATGGAGCCTTAGTATTAGTTTTTTCTTTTACAATGAATGTCTGATAACTTGATGTAGTTGACAGTTTGGGAGGCCTTGCGTTAATAAAACATTTGTATTAAAGGTTTCCTTGTTGTGATTTATGATGTTTGCATTTCAGTTATCGTGTGTGTGTGTGTGTGTGTGTGTGTGTGTGTCAGGAATAAAAAATATATAAATAATGTGTGTCAAAAGTGAATATATTACGTCTAAACAATCTATACTTGAATCAGCCTGAAATATTCCCCGATGTAGAATGTGAACTCTCACCAAGTTCCCTTAAAGGTAGATGTGGGCCTTTAGTGTTGTAAGCATATAACTGCTGTAAATTTACCAATTTATGATTTATTGTCCCTTATATGGAGTGCTTAAAAATGTCTCCCAATTTTATTTGGCTTCAAACACTACTACACATTTTTTCCCTGCTGTAATTTCTGTTTATTGTGTTAAACTTAGTGCAGCAGTGTTTCACCGCTGCTTGTGGGCAGAGTCAAAGAATTTCTAATAAGGGAAGAAGTTCCACTCTCTCGATACGTCCGGCTTCTGAACTGGTTGCTGTTCCACCAGGGTTCTACTGAGGGTGATCGCAGGCTAGTGCAGAATGAATGGTGTTCTATGGAGTTACAGTATACCATACCCCTTAAAATCCACTTTTTATTTTTTGTCTAGTAATTTCAATGTTCCATACGAAAGGGAGGCTAAGACAATACACACTGCTGGGTTTTAATTTTTTTTTTAAAGTTTTTTGTTCTAAAAAGCCTTTTAAAATCTCAGTGACATAGTACGGCCAGAGATACTGCTTTACAGCATGCTCTGAGTCACTTCCCTTGATCGCTTCATAATAAACAAATAAGTTATCAAAAGTATAAGTAATCAAAGTTCTGTTGTGTACTTCTCTGGTTGGATAGAAAGAGTGCTCAGCCTTTGTAATGCATCTGGTATGCTCAGAGTCAACACTGAGCTCATGGTAATGCCAGTTGAGTCATTTTTCTTTAATGTACTAGAGAACTGCATTTTTGTGTCCTGTACTATTTAGTTTTTTTTGTCTTGTGTTTGGTTTGCACTTGTAAATCAAATTAAAGTAAGGTTTAAAGTGGGTTTGATTTGGGTGAGAAAATTAAACAGCAAAAATCTCGGCAGATAGTGAAGTGTTGGATGATTAATTTGCCAGTAAGGAGTCACAGAAATGTTCTGTTAATTTTTTCATATGAAACAGCAGCTGTCTCCCTTATTTCTAATTAAAGCAAACCTATTCTTTTAGTATACTATATAATGATCGAGTTGTAGTCCAGACAAAACTGGATTATGGAATTATTAAAAAAAAAAATACATTTTAATTTAATTTTAAAACCAACTCTCTTTGTTTTTTGTTTCAGCTGCTGCAACAAACAACCAGCACCAATGTCTCGGATTGAGGTAAATAAGGTTCATCGCTTCCCCTCTTACACACACACACACACACACACACACACGCACGCACGCATGCACACTGCTGTAGCAGTTGTGCATCACGTCCTGTCTCTCTGTCTAATGAGGAATGGGTTAGGGCTTGTCTCAGGGCCATAAAGGTTTTATCTTTACTTCAGGGATTTGTTCGCAGTTAATGAAGAGACACACACACACACTCACAATAGGTGTCTGATAATGAACTAATCAGGCACATCCGTTGCTGTTTACAGCTAGAAGCATTTAAAATGGCTTTTAATTTATTATCTTACACAAAATAAAGCTTCAAAGACTGTTTTGGTAAATGCATTTTCAAGGGCATATTTGGTGATTATAACTAAATGAAAGGAGTCTCTGTTTATCTGTCCCTAATATAAGTATGCTGTCTCAACCAGATTCCTGTCAGTAACCAATAAAACAAACTAAAGCTGCATCTGATATTACATTTTTGAAAGGAGAATCTTTACCCATCCACACAGAAGTGTTACACAAACGTAAGTCTACTATACTACTACTACTACTAGTCTACTATGTCTGCTTTAAATGCAAAAGCCTTTGCAGTGAGCATACACAACAAAAAATGAGCAGGATATAAGCCAGACAATATATAGTATTAAGTTACAGTGAGCTGTAGCCTACATTTACTTTTAAACAGAGGCAGAACATAACGTAATCTCTGAGATTATTCCTTCACAGCACTGCACAATGCAAGAAAATCTCAGTTGAACCGGGCAGACACAGCACTTTTCATCAGACTCACCTCAAGTTAATTAAGTCTACTACTAATTTACAACACTAATAACATTACTGTCATCAAAATACCCCCGCGATTCAAATCCCCTACTTTACAGTTATCGAAGTTAACACCTCTGCTGAAATGTTAAATTCATTAACGATCATACGACATGAGACCTCTCTCTCTCTCTCTCTCTCTCTCTCTCTCTCCAGTTGGAAATTAGCCGTGTGGCTAACACTCGTGCAGTTACAGAAATGTTGATTAATGTGCATTGTCCTAATAAAATAAATATAAAACTCTCTCTCTCTTTCTGCGCACACAAACGCACGCACACACACACACACAAACAGTTTGATTGCGGTGGTTGATTATCGCAGATAGGTGCTGATTATTAGCTCTCATAATGGGCTAGGTGGGTAGCAAACTGCCACGAGTCCATGAGGCTAATGTCTGATTACTCCACATTGTCACTGTGATATTTTGTGATTACATTCTGTAACATTCTCTGTCAGGAAATTGTAAAAGTACAATGTCTTCCTCTGATGTAGACACTACACTGTAAGTCAGTAGCAGGCTATACCGTGGAGTTGCATATTAAGTGGTTTGGAGTCCTTCTGTAATTAATTTTGGGGTACAATTTGGTTTTGAAGAATTCTACAGGCAGCAATACCACAGGCCAAGCAACTGGCCCGTCCCAAACGGGCACATTTTCAACAGCACTGTACTAGTAAGTTAAAGTACAATAAATCCATTTTTCATGAGAACATTCTGTTTCTGTGTGCCTGCAGAGTTAATCATGGCACACGGGCACACACACACACACACACACACACACACCTTCATAGAGAGGTAGAAGGTTGATTGGAGCCTTGCTGTATTTATGGAGCAATGTTACTCATATCCCCCACCACCCCCCTGGTATCATTACACATACAGGTGAATGTTTCCAGCTTTGTATCAGAGACAGGACTTTTCTGGCTGTCTGTTCGCTCACACATATCACACGTCACTCGCACAGTGGGAAGGTTTATCCTGCCCTGCTCTTCTCACCATTAGTATGATTTAAAATTCATTTTCCCAATTAGGAAAACAGCAATGGCTTTGATGGAGAAACGTGTCCTGAAGAAATGCTCTTATTATTTCTGATTGCTTGTCTTTGTGTGTGTGTCTGTGTATGGAGAAATACTGTATGTGTGCAGTTTCTTCATCTGTGAGCATACGGAGCAACAAGATGCCTGAGCTGCCACCATTAGCACTCAACACACACACACACACTACTCACTTTGATGGCTTACATGCTCTACAGTGATATAGCTTTCCTTTTTTATTTTGACCAAGATGTCTGATTCCAGCAAAAAAAATCTGCACTGTGGGGAGCAATCAATCAGACCCATTGGTAGCAAGGAAAGGCAGCTTTATTTATATAGCAACAAGGCAGTTCAAATTGCTTTACGTAAACCAAAGAGCAGTTAAAAACAAACAAACAAAAAACATCTGTTAAAGAGAGTATGAAAACAACCAAAATAGAATAAGACAGGTACGAAATATATGGCAGACAACATACAGATCCTAAATATTAAGCACTGTGCTCTTCTTGTGAAGTGAACAATCCACCATCAACTTGTTTATTCCGAGCACAAAAGGCTGAATTATGACAGCAATTGTCTGTGTTGTTTTGCAAAAAAATGATTGGTGGAAGTTGTCTAGAGCCAAATCACAAGGATCTGTTTAATGACACTAGATCTTTGATTAACTGCATTTATGGGGGGAATTGACACATTTACACAACAGGCTAATTGACTAATTTGCAAAAATACATCAAGAACACGTAAACTAAAGATTTGTCAGATAATAAATCCAAAATGAAAATAAACAAACTATTGTAATGGAGAGGAAATTAAGAGAAGCTCGAACTGAACTTAAACTTGATTTGCTGCAACAGATTGTGGGCCTTCTGTTGAATTGTTCCACTTGGAATGCACTTATAGAAAGGCTTTTGGTATGCTAGTTTCAAATGTTTCATGTGCATAGTCTAGGACCTGTGATGACATAATTGCAACAGTGTGTTTCCATATGATGATGCAACAGTACAAGTATGATTATCTTAATGTTATGTTTTTAAATACCTTAAAGTTGAACTTAGTGCTCCCTTTTTGCCAACCTCCGGTAGTGAGTAAATTAGAAGAGTACTCCAGGTTCTATCAGTACCTCAACAGTGTTATCACTGTCGGGTAGAATAACCGGTGCAATAAAACACGCTTCTGAACTTGTCACCTGCAACTCTTAGTGTGACCATTTGCTATTTGAAATAGATCTGCTAAATTTTCACTGCTCTAAATTAACAACCTGATGTTACATTCACATTATTCCAGTAGCTACAGGATTTGCATCATAAAAAGTGAAATTCCAACACGCCAGGAATTACCGTATTGATTTAATTTAAAACATGTTGAAGCACTTGGCTCCAATACAGAAGAAATGTTAATCCAGTAGTTTGATGGTTTTCCAAAATTGTTTCTGTGCCACAGAAACCAGTTTAGAATGAAAGCGTAAATTATTATTATATGTGTTGACACAAAGCCAGCTGTGCGTTAACATTGAACTCAGTAACCGGGTTACGGATATATTATTTTTTTTTAAATGTCATGCAAAGGAAATACCAAGCATACAAAAAGGGAAGTAATGCTTCCAAAATAAGGTTGTGGTAGAAGAAAAATCGCATTACTGATTGGCTGCATGGTTACAATGGTTTGCATAACCTGATTTCTCTAAGTAACCTGCAGTGAATGTAAACATATAGGAAGTGTGCAAGTGGGACACAAACACTACTCGTCATAACATTTTACATTCAAAAGAGGTTTTTATTAAATTAGATAAAATGTAATTGAAGTTCTTATGCTAGCAGAACTATAGTAAACTAAGAAACAAACAAAGTAACCTGGTGCCACTGAAAAGGATTCTTGACGCTCTCTTCATTTGCTCAATGATGAGGTTGACAGTTCATTCTTGGCCACAACTCAAGAAGCTTTTGCACTTATCATACGGCCTTAATCAGCCAATGGAAATGTAGCTGTTCAAACTTTCCATTATTCTGAGCACTTTCATGTGGGTTTAAAAGTCGATCGATATCCAATAGGACCAGAGATTGTCTGAGATGATGGTGTGTATTGTAGCTTGAGGTGGATGGCAGGCTTGCCATGACGTTTTTGATGCTTGACGGCACCAAGCAGGGAAATAAGACTTGTTGTTGCAGCTTCCAGGATGGCAGATCAATATCCAACACCTCGCTTTCTCTCACCAGGTGAAAACTCCTTGAACTTTGCTCAAAGGAAACAGAGGCTCTGAGCTGCCAGAGCCTGGGCCAAAACACACTAACAATAATGAGAGAGAGAGAGAGAGAGAGAGAGAGAGAGAGAGAGAGAGAGAGAGAGAGAGAGAGAGAGAGAGAGAGAGAGAGAGAGAGAGAGAGAGAGAGAGAGAGAGAGAGAGAGAGAGAGAGAGAGAGATTGATTCAAAACAAAACTCCTCATCTCTCGTCATGATTCAACATCAGATGATTTACTATCACTATATTCCATAATGATGTGATGTTCAAACAGAGAAAGACTGAAGTCTCATCTCTCACTGGATTTAAATAATTCAATTCAATTTTATTTATATAGCAATAAATTACAACAACACTCTGTGATGTTGTTTACAGAAACCCAACAATTCTCACCAAGAGCAAGCACTATGCGACAGAGGCAAGGAAAAACTTCCCTTTAAGAGGCAGAAACCTCGAGCAGATGGTGGGCGGTCATCTGCCTCGACCGGTTGGGGGTGAAAGAAAGAGAGACAGACAGATAGACAGGTGTCGAGCAGGAACATGGAGGCAGCAGGTGACTTCAACCATAGATCCAGACTCCACAGCACCAGAGCCAGAACCACCTGGACTCCGGGAAAAGGGAAGAAGTCGAGTTAGTAACATGCATTAATGGGATGAGGTTGCATACAGATGGAGAGAAGGAGGAAGAGAAAGGTGCTCAGTGCTTCATGGGAAGTCCCCCAGCAATCTAGGCCTATAGCAGCATAAACTAAGGGATGGTTCAGGACTCTCCTGAGCCAGCCCTAACTATAAGCTCTATCAAAGAGGAAAGGCTTAAGCCTACTGTTAAATGTTGAGACGGTGTCTGCCTCCTGAACCCAAACTGGAACGTGGTTCCACAGGAGAGGAGCCTGATAGCTGAACGCTCTGGCTCCCACTCTACTTTTGGAGACTCTAGGAACCACAAGTAACCCTGTATTCTGGGAGCGCAGTGCTCTGGTGGGTAGTAAGGTACTATGAGTTCTTTAAGATAAGATGGTGCCCGACCATGAAGAGCTTTGTAGGTGAGAAGAAGGATTTTAAATTCTATTCTGGATTTTATTGAACGCCAATGCTAAAAAGCTAAAACAGGAGAGATGTGATCTCTTTTCCTGGTTCCTGTCAGCACTTAACCCCCAACTACTCGGGGCACCTTTCCGTGGGCAGCCCCCTCACTCTGACATCTCTCCATTAGTGCATATATAGGTACTGAGCATGTGTGTGTAATTCAGGCCTGTGTGTAATAACAACAGACTGTGAATTGTAATTTCTCCTTGTGGGATTAATAAAGTATAGATTATTATGATTATTATTATTATTATTGAACCCAAAGGCTCACACTGGATTTGCCATAGTGCTGTTTCTCAACCAGACAAAGTTGCTGTCTCTTTGCTTGTCGTCTTTTACCGCTACGATCTGCCATTGCAGTGCATCATCAGATATTAAATGGATTTGCAGGGAGAAAATGCAAAAAGCACCAATTAAATGGTCAGGCATAGAGACAAACAAACTACTTACTGAGTGTTAGATGCCTGCAACACCCAGAGGGCAGATGCCACATGACTATTGACTGATATGTGTAAATGAATTATTGATTCACTTATTTGTTGAATGTTATCAAATTGAGACAGCTGAATAATTTTAGCATTTAGTTTGTTGTAGCAGGGGTCTTATGATTCTCATTTGAACCATATACATACATACATAATATATTCATGCATTGGCAGGGATGTTTTGCAAAACATATGGTAATTGTGAGTGATTAGGTTAGATTTCGTAATTTCTATGGGACATTAATGTCTCATCTCTAATGTTTTATTAATGGAGTTCTGAGTTATTTGTTTAACTTGATTGAAGTACACAACATACTCGGGCTACATTGTGCATTCATACTGTATGAAACACATCTATAATGATAGACAGTATGTTGTAAAATGTAAGCTTCATATACATATTTATATACAAGAGTCTACAGCGGTGTTTAGAGCCAAATTTAGAGCTAAATTTTTTTGCAGGCCTTTTGTATTATTTCTTTTAGTTATATCATTATATCATATCATTGAAGCTATATCATATCCATACTTATACTCTGCAGCGTTACATGACATAAACCTGCTGTCTTATGCATTGATCACACTGACGTTTTGGACTCTCATGTTCTTTCTCCCTTCCACCTCGGGGTTAAGGGTCGTCGGGAGTCTCTGCCTGCGGTACAACAGGCGGTGCGGCGGCGTTTCTCAGGGCCGCTGCTGCTGCCTCCTCTGTGGAGGAGGCACTCCTGCCAGGAGCACCCATGTGACAGACGGCGCACATCTATAACACACAATCTGCCTCTTGACCGTCTGGAAGTTCTCTACAGACGAGCACTAGCCAGTCATGATGAGCACAGGTCAGTGACACTCATATACACTTCTTTCCTTCTATTAATTGATGTAACACAATCAAAAAGCTGCTTTGCATCGCTGTGTTTTTATGTTGTTGGTTTTTCATGTTACAGGTTAGTATACATACTGGGCATATATGCAGATTAAGCGCTCTTGCTGTTGGTTATGCTTTTATATTACTGGTGCCTGTTAGTTTCACTCCTGCATTGTTTGAAAGCTTTTAAGCTGTCTGTTGATGTTCATGCAGCATATTTACTTCTGAAAAGGATAGATGTTTTTTCTTGTAATTCATCATGAGAGCTGTTGTTGTTCTGGTGTGTTTGGTTTTGATTTGGAGCATCTGTTGGCCTTTATCATCAATTTATTTGGTTGATCAATCAGTGTGATGGAAAAGAAGCAAAATAACTTGATTATTCAAATTTTGTATTTAATTTTAATCATGGTACTGGCAGGGGTTTTAACATTAGCAATTCGCCATTAAAAAAATATTTCATATATTATAGCTATTATGCTCTACAAAATGCCATTGCCCTCCAATAAATGACTGAAATGTTCAAATAGTATCCATTATTAGATCCTAATGGTCGCACAAATTCAGCAGGGCTTTGGGGCGAGGTTTCCTCATCCCTGCCAAAATCGCTGCATGTAAGAGTATTATATGGTGCCACTATCTGAAATATATTCAAATTAGGTTTACAAGGCAACAAACGAGCCTACAGGCATTTAAATATGAACTGCAATCTGGACACTATACTACACTTGATCATCAGACTGCTTGTTTTTAGTTTATTTATTCTGGACTCCATGGAAAGTAATCCTAGGGAAACAGAGTACAGAGTTTACACTTGATATACTATTCCTAAGCCCCACTAAGCATTTAATTTACTTTCTTCATCTTATCCAAAACCAACAATACAAACCAATGAGAATCAGTAAATCCTTACATTTAAGAAAGTACATATAGGTTTAGGCTGCCATTTTCCCTGTTAACAGACTGAAATATTATTAAAATAGTTGCCCATTCATTTTATGTCGGTTCACTTATTGGTTAATCTGCCATTGTTTCACAACTTAATACAAAAGAAGTGTTGTTCTGTCAGATACAAAAGACAATAGCCAACCAACAGCTCACAGTTGAAATACTGTAGGAACATGTTTATTTGTGTTGATTTTTGCTGAATACTGATGACGAGAAGCTGGACGAGAAACAGATGGAAATAGCAGGAATAAAAATGATGTAGAAAGGCTGAGTGCGAGATGAGGAACGTGAGATTAGAGAGACTATAAAAGGAGAGAAAGCTAGAGAGTGAAGGAGGGAAGAGGGAGAGAGAGAGAGAGTTGATATTGACTGAGGCTGAGAGTCGTTTCAGCACTCTCCCTCGTGGACAGCCGCCACCATGCCGCGCGCGCAGCTCTGTGTCCTTTAAAGCGCGGGGTTTCCTCCTCAAACTCGCAGACAGCCCGTTTCTCAACGCTTTTCTTCATTCAAAAGCCGATTGAAAACAAGAAAAAAAATAAAACTAAAGTAGAAAATGGAGTGTACCACGTTGAGCAGAGAGGGAGCAGGACTTGCCAAGCCGCCAAAACATCTGTGGCGACAACCCAGGACTCACATACGGATCAAACAGCGCTACAACTCGGACAACGAGCGCTACCTGTGCCGCAATCGGACCCTGGAGAAGCTGCGACCCGGGCTGAAGAAACCCCGCATGTCTTGGCCCTCCCTGGTGAAACGGTAACCTCTTTCCTGTCTAAAGTGTCTGAACTCACCACATGTCAAATCCACTTATTTGTTAATTCAAGTTAAGATTCCTAAAGACATATGGAGAGTACCAAACTTCTAACGGAGTTACCGTTATAACCTTAATGTTAACGGGTCAACTGGAGCAATGATGACTGCACAGGTTGTCATGTTATTCGGTACAATTTGCTGAATTACCCAATGTTAATAACAAAGATGTAGCTCAAGCTCACTAGGGCTGCTCACCATTATGATTTTTTAGAAGGACAGAACAACCTAGGCTATAGCAAAGTCTTTTAAGACTAGTTATTTATGTCTACTTAATTGCAAGAGATATACCACATCAGAAGCATATTAAACAATATTTTTTATTTCTGGTTTTGAAAGTTATTCAGGATTTGTACTTAATTTGCACAAATCCGAATCCAAATTAATTAGGGGAGAGGCGGGACAGTTGAAACACTTTTTAATTGCACTTAAAGCTAATATTTTGTCACTAGCAACCTACATGTGTCATCTGTCAAATACAGTTGCATTTTCAGTTTTGAACAAAACTGTTCAGAAATTATTACAGCAAAAGTGGGCCGTGCATAATGTTTCATTAAATGTTTCTGAAGGAAAAGGAAACAGCATGGGGGGGACAATGGAAACATACAGTTTAAGCCACAAACTTCCCACAGCTTTAATATTTTATTATATATCATGAATGGTTCCAAAAGGTGTTATTTTAGATAGATTGTTGCAGGGTTATACGTCTTTGTGAATGTCTGTTAACAACTAATAGCCGTCATCGTGAAGCGTGTATGACGCGGTTATTAAAATATCATGTACTGTGGATTCTGCCATTTTTATAGCTAGAACAGTGTATTTCCATTTATATCACAACATTTCCAATACCTCCTTATACCCTGGTCTTAGCGGTGACGCTAACGTAGGCCTACTACAGGAGTGCAATAATTAGTCTATGTTATTATTTTTATTGTTACAAGATGTAGCCTGGGTCATAAATCTTTGCTGGCTGTTCAGACAGAAAATACATACAAGTACATTTACAGGATAAAGCCTGGGGTTAGCCACACGTAGGAGTTCTCAAAATCCCTTAAATATGAACAATTCAAACTTTGAGCTAGCAAGCCACATGCTGAAAATGGCAAGTTTTGAAAAACAATCATCCTGCAACAGGGCAGGTCTGCTTGGTTGTTTTCTTCTGTCCAGCTGTTCTATTGCATTCTTGCAAAAAAAATTATTAAGATTCTCAACATGTAACAAAATAAATAAATTGTAATAATCATGGTACCATCAGGGGTTTGAACTAAAAGTTCCTGCAATAGCACAATGTAATTGAGTGGGTGTCTCCTCTAGAGGCTTCCTACCTGTTCTCCAGGCGGGCTTTAGGTCTTACTTCATACACTTCAAGGGATGATGGAGGAGATGTGAATGATGGGTTAGCTAACACTAAACGGCTCTCTAAACCTCATCAGTCTGGGGCTGACAGAGGGCTCAGTCTCCATCTGCTTCAGTGTGTCATTCCTTACTCATTCGTGCCACAGCACGGCCAAGGAAAAGGTTGATGGTTGGTGTTTGTGCATTTCCTTTTTTGTATTATTTTACAAAACAGTGTTGCTTTTAAAATATGAAAATATGTACAGTAACAGAGAAAGAAACAGAACAGGAGAAAGCAATAAAATAACATTTTTGCATAACAGTGGCATAAGTCTTGGTAAAATGTATTCTTTGTGGAACATTATTAAGCAGGATCGACCGATATGGATACCTATCACCGATCATGAGATCTATTTGTCACCTTCTATTTATCGTGTAGCATACTTTAGTTAGCTATTCTTAACAACATTGGAATTTAAGTATTAAAATTGAGATTTGAATAGTGAATGAATTAGCATTAATTAGCAACTACATTATTTAGCTTATTGGCAGGCAATGTGCAACATATTTCACCCTATCGCTTACGTGAGGGCCACATCGTCCACTTTTACCTGTGCCTGACGGTGATGGCTACCTTGCTGAGCCGAACGCGTGTGGTGTCCACACAAACGACGTTACTGTTGTGGCAATCCTCACATTACATCATCATGTTTATGTGTCCTATATTACAGTAGGTTAGTGGCATACACTGATCCTCCACATTTGTATAGTGTATATGTGTTTCCTACAAGAAAGAAACAGAAAGCTTGAATGTAAAAAAAAAAAAATCATAATTGGCTGAGTTTAACAGGCATGAAAACGTCTGTCAGTGCAGCTCTACTCCCCAGATACAGCTTACTGTCAACAAGCAATGCTGCGGATCGTCTCACCCCAAAGGCTTTTCACACACATGCTGAAGTGCTGATTTTGTCCCCTGATAGTGGACCTAAAAATAATAACCAAGGAATTTTTTTGTTTTTGTTTTTTGTAGTCTTTACACCAGTAAACAAGTATTGACTCTGCATATGGTGTATATCAGTATTAGCATTAACGTGTGTCTTGTATACAGTATTTAGTTTTTGTATTGAGGTACTTAAAATGTACCTGGATTATGTTTACACTTGACAGCACGGGTAACACCGGGACATTTTTCCTTCACACCCTTCCTACATTTGGTCTTGTGTACACATTTATGCTGTTTTCCCATTAATGGTACTGCCTCAACTCAGCTCGATTTGTCTGCGGTGCCCCGGCCTTCTTTTTTCCATTGCAGATTACTACACCCAAATGCGTGAGGCGAGCCGTGGCTGGTTGTCATAGCAGGAAACTTCTGTGACCTAACACGACACACACAGAACGTCGAAGGTGTGTTTTTTGTATTCTCGGCATGTGGCTGTTGCCACAGCCAGAAGACAAATTTAGTTTCAAAAGAAAAAAAAAAACCCACTACTTGATAAACTACTTAACCACGGCAGGACACCCCCGCCTGTCGCTACCAATGATGACGCAGTGATTAGTGATGATTCTCTCCGACCAATCAGTAGTATGCAAATTTTTGCGTCACCTTTTGGTATCAGCTCAGCTTGCTTGGAACCTCGACTGAGGTGGTACTAAAAGTACCTGTCAGCAGGTACCAGGGACATTCTTTTGTAATGGAAAACCAAAAAAGGCGAGTCAAGTAGGTTCCATGCAGTGGAAAAATGCATTTTTACCTTTTTATTTTTGACCGCTGAAAACATGGGTAGGGATAGGCGAGTGACATTCTAATATTGTCATTGCAGTTATGTTTAATGCTGACCAGTTCTCACTCTCAACTCGTCAACAGCTTTTGAGACCAACGTACAGGGCACTCTTTAGCGTCTGCATGAGACGCATAGGGCTTTCAACGGCTTGAGTATAAAGAGCTGTAAAACCTGCGTAAGAGCAGTGCTAAATTCTGTAAGGTAGTCCAGTATGCCGATGTGAGGAGGGTAGTGAGTTCCAAAGTTTGGGGGCAGCAGATTACTATCTGATCATCCAGAATGCATCTTTAATGTTTTTGTATGACATTCTTGGGTCGTTATGTCTTTAACAAGAAAGAAAGTCTCTAAAAATAAACCTGCCGCACAGCGTGTCTGGTCTTGGCATTTAACCTTCTGTAAAAACGACAAAGGTCTGATGCCTTTCCATTTCCTGTGACTGTAATGAGCAGTTTATTAGTCATTATTCATTATTAATCAGATTAGGTAAACATTTTGTTTTTGTCACACACAAGTCTCAGGATATGACACTTGCTTTTGCCCCTTTATCACCTCTCATCTTCAACAGCTGAACGCTTGCACTGCAATTTCATTCATTTCAATGACTGAATAAATGGGTCCCAATAAATAGTTTGTCTTTGATTAAATGTCTACACACAGGTCATGCATGAAGCATTTTTTTGCATTAAATTTACACGTGTAGATCACCTTAGGGATGAGGCTGTTTCACACGGATTATATATGGATCACTTCCTAACATGAATGTAAACAGTTGAGATAAATAGACCAGCTCTGTTCAAAATTTTTTAATCAAGCAGTAAGGTCTGAAATGAACCTATTTTATTCAGAATATTAGAATAAAAACTTTTTAGTCCTCTTTAGAAATTATAGGGAAAAAATAAATTGAGGTGAAACAAAGATATTTTATAGGGTCACAGTTTTACCATTTATAGGTAAAACTGTGACCCTAAAGAATATCTTTGTTTCAAGTAAAGATGATACAGATTATACATTAAATACATTAAAATTATATATAAAAAATGGGAATTCTACATTGATTTCATTTATGCATCAGACCTCACTTTTTATTCATGAAACTCATAATAAAATGGAAGAATAAGCATGCACTAGCAGTGAGGTAGGGTGTGTGTGTGTGTGTGTGTGTGTGTAAACAAACAAAAATACAAATGGATGGTGTGAGTTCACTGAGATCAGCCTTTGTAGAGTGTAGAGAATGGGCATTGAAAAACTGCAGTTGCCATTCAAGGCTTTCCTTCGTCCTCACAGTCAACGCGCTACCTTGACTATATCATGTCAGTTATTTACAGACACTATCTAGAATCCTGCCAGTGTGAATGCCGTATGCGCTGACTACAAACAAGTTGAGCTGTAGGTAGGAGTAAAAGCAATGAGTCAGCCAGCTTTATAGCCACCACGACAGCACTGCTTTTATGTATTCTTCGATGAATACAATTTGTTTTTTTTATCCCAGAGTACCTCTGATTGTGCATCATCCCAGATGACTCACGTCAATGTATGTAAGACACAATATAAAATGGTAATGAAGCTCCCTCTGTTTTATATAATTAAATCTTCATTATAATAAATCTTCTCTCCCAACGATAATGTCATCGCCCATTTTGATGTTTCACTGTGGACATCGTCATATGCCAATTTGGTAGACATCTTCCAACCCTATTATAGACTGGAAGAGATGAATGTTAGTAAAGGTATTTACAGGTATTTAACATTACAGGGCTTGTGTCTAGCGTTGTTTTCTTTTAATACTATATAATGAAAAAGATTCAGCAGATCTTTCTTCTCCTGAGGTATGCCATTAGCAAAATTCTTCTCTGTTGACAATAATATCACAGTTTATAATTTCCTGAGTCTTAGCACAATATAATTTATCTTAATGTTAACTTACAATTCAGTTGAACTGCATCCAATTCTGTATGTTTTATACATATGTAACGTGGGGCATTCTGACAGGCTCATGAATGTCACAGAATGAGCTGGCAAAGATGCACATACAGGTAAAAGCCAGTAAATTAGAATATTTAGAAAAACTTGATTTATTTCAGTAATTGCATTCAAAAGGTGTAACTTGTACATTATATTTATTCATTGCACACAGACTGATGCATTCAAATGTTTATTTCATTTAATTTTGATGATTTGAAGTGGCAACAAATGAAAATCCAAAATTCCGTGTGTCACAAAATTAGAATATTACTTAAGGCTAATACAAAAAAGGGAGTTTTTAGAAATGTTGGCCAACTGAAAAGTATGAAAATGAAAAATATGAGCATGTACAATACTCAATACTTGGTTGGAGCTCCTTTTGCCTCAATTACTGCATTAATGCGGCGTGGCATGGAGTCGATGAGTTTCTGGCACTGCTCAGGTGTTATGAGAGCCCAGGTTGCTCTGATAGTGGCCTTCAACTCTTCTGCGTTTTTGGGTCTGGCATTCTGCATCTTCCTTTTCACAATACCCCACAGATTTTCTATGGGGCTAAGGTCAGGAGTTGGCTGGCCAATTTAGAACAGAAATACCATGGTCCGTAAACCAGGCACGGGTAGATTTTGCGCTGTGTGCAGGCGCCAAGTCCTGTTGGAACCTGAAATCTCCATCTCCATAGAGCAGGTCAGCAGCAGGAAGCATGAAGTGCTCTAAAACTTGCTGGTAGACGGCTGCGTTGACCCTGGATCTCAGGAAACAGAGTGGACCGACACCAGCAGATGACATGGCACCCCAAACCATCACTGATGGTGGAAACTTTACACTAGACTTCAGGCAACGTGGATCCTGTGCCTCTCCTGTCTTCCTCCAGACTCTGGGACCTTGATTTCCAAAGGAAATGCAGAATTTGCTTTCGTCAGAAAACATGACTTTGGACCATTCAGCAGCAGTCCAGCTCTTTTTTTCCTTAGCCCAGGTGAGACGCTTTTCGCGCTGTTTCTTGGTCAACAGTGGCTTGACACGAGGTATGCGGCAGTTGAAACCCATGTCTTTCAAGCGTCTCTTGGTGGTGGATCTTGAAGCACTGACTCCAGCAGCTGTCCACTCCTTGTGAATCTTTTTTTTCACAATCTTGACTAGGGCGCGGTGATCCCTATCGCGTGAAGTCAGCATTGTGGTCATGTATTCCAAGTGGATGGACTTTCCACTTTCAACATTTCTGGTTCCAGAGCTTCATGAGATGAAAATGATACTGCTTTTATCTTATCAAATTCCTGGTTTAGAAATCAGCACTGATGGATTTCTTTAACTAAAAATATTAGGATTGCATTGGAGCTATGAGTATGCAACTTTCCCCTCCTGTCCCGTCACTAGATTTGATGTATATTTTCTTTAGTTTCTGAGAACAGCCAGTGTTATCACAGTTAGTAAAGTCACACTTTATCCTGCCCTAATGAAAGATTTTATAGTCAATAGTGCTCTTGTTATGAGTCCAGTCAGTCGGGTACTCCCTTTGAGAGGTCAGAAACAGAGTCATGATTGTAAAAGGTGAAGATGAGTGTCCAGTGGCCAGGACATTGATTTATTATCATTGTGGTTTATTGAAAAGTTGACAGAAGAAACACGAAGCAGCCTGCACCCGTGCTCCAGACTGTCAGCTGAAGACAATCAGAGTGGTCCATGGAGACAGTGTTCAGTCTCTGAGTTTGTTTTTGTTATCTGGGCTGTTAGCCAGTCACAATTAGTCAGGACTATGGAGACTGATTTCAAACAAGCGACAGGTTGAAGACAAGCTGGAAAAACTCAACACAATACGATTTTTTGGTCTCATATTGTTGTAGCAAGTAAGTGACAATAGTCATTTAAGGAGTCATGATGTAGTAGGTCACAATATATGGGTTTATAAAGGCTGCCACCATATAATGTCTTAAGAAGTTAAGATGTAGGCCTACCGCTTGTTGTATTAGGCCATTAAGTTTCTTTAAAGAGAATAAAGATGCGTAATAATGTAATTTATCCTCTTTAGAACAGAGCATGGCCGAGACTGTTTCTCCTCCCCTTGATTTCTCTTTGCTGACAACAAAGCAACACAATTAAAATGTAAATCAGATGAGGTTTAATTCTCTTAGAAAAACAACCAGATACTCTTAACTCGCTGAAAAGCACTGCATTGTTGGTTGGACATCTAAGAGCCTGAAAGAAGATATACAGATGAAGTCCTTGTAAAGTGGACACTGCCCATATCTGTCATCACAGACATCTTTTTCTTTCATATTTCTATTGTAGTTCATTCCTCATATAGTGGTGGCATTTTAGTCATACGAGTCCCAAAAAATCAACTACTTAACTAGGACGATACACCAAACTTTGGTTTAGTTCACGATTTTTGACCCACAATTACATACAAACCTTGATTCTTTTTTTGGGGGTGGGGGTCCTCAGTAAATGTAATAAATTTGTCATTGATTACATCCCAGTTTGCAACACAGTAATACAACAGATACCGATCGACCCAACACCAAGATTGTATTTTACCTTAAAATAATGTTTCCGAAATTGTTTCAATGGTTCATTAACTCATTGGAATGAGATATAAGAATATTGGTAACAATTCCCCTCCCAACCTGTAGGTGGAACAAAGAGGAAAAGTGCTTTGGTGCCTACTGTAAAGGTACTGTTTGACAAGTAGCTAATGTAATTCTTATAATGTAATGTAGGTAATGGAAGATTACGACACCGTCCAACACGCTCAGTTATTTTTAGTATGATTGTTTTGACCACGGTTAACAACTCTGGGCTAACCCACGAATTCATCAGTAACGTTAACCGTCTGTACAGTTGGCAAAATTTACCAGACAAAAAAGGAATAAGGCACCAAAAGGACTACTAGTAAGTTAAAGATGTGGTAGCACTGGATCTGGATGAGAAGGTTAACCCCGGGAGTTGAAGGGGTGTGTCACGATTCTCCCACCGCGACACAGGTTCGTGGAGTTGAGTGTCGCATTTTGTGTCATAATGACTCTCACCCTGCAATAGTAGGTGATCTCCTATACACAGATAATAGAGAACAGGTGTGCACACCGGATTGGTCTAGCGGAGCTGATTGCTGTCTCCTGATTGGTCGCCAGGAGGACAGGTGCCATTTTAAAGCCCCATCGGACAAGAACTCGCCCCTCTCTCTTCACTCTGCCATTCCCAACATGTGCCTCTGTATAACTGTGTGATGTGATTTATGATGGTGTAAGTAATGGAACAGCCTGGTTTTGTGCTGCTAGTAGCAGTTTTGTAGGATTTAGAAGTCCTTTTTGTTTGTTACCTTTTTCTCCTGTTTTTCTTGTAGAAGCTTAGGTTAGAGCTTTGTCTTTTCTTTGCATTTTGTTTTGGTTTAGGAAAATTTAGGTTGCATCTAGAGTTGTTTTGTTGTGACCTCATATCTCTGAATAAACTAGAAACTGCTACTTTGTAATTCTTGGTTCTGGCCTTGCTTGGGAGTGGAAAGAGTGTGGGGGGGCACACGTTACGTCGCGTCTCGGTTACCCCTAGACATTGGGACGTAACATAAATCGGGGGCTTGTCTGTTGTTTTTTTTGTTTTGGTTTCTCAATGTCGTGTTGGCTGGCATTTGTTTGTTTTTTTGTTTTTTGGGGCTCCTTGTCTGGTTGGCAATTTTCTTTTGTGGTGGTGGCAGATATGGACTTTAAATTGGAGGATTCTTTCGCAGTTTTATTTTCCATATCGCTACAGCCCTATACTTAACTATTATCCACGTTGAATCAGTAGTTTGAAAGGAATAGATCACCAACTGCACAGACGTACTGTGTGGATGAATAAACTATTATCTATCTTCTCATCTAACTTTTGGAAGGAATAGTTTAACATTTTAGGTAAATAAGCATATTCCCCTAAACTGTTAAATTATTCCTTTTTAAAATGTCTTTTGAATTTCCTCCATTCACATTTTAATGTGAACCCTGGATCACTGCTTTTGGTTGTTCAAACCAGTGGTCACCGCAGAGTGAAGTAAACAAATGTTTTAGTTCGGAAGATCAAACATTTTTGGACTTTTAAACCTAACCATTAGTATATTAGTTTATGTAATGTGGCAGATGAATGCGCAGCCATTTCCTTCTCTATAATTAATTACAAATCAGAATCAGCTTTATTGGCCAAGGAATTTGACTTCGGTTAACCTTTGCTCTCAAAGTACAACACTCACTTAAACGAATAAAAACAGGACAGTAAGAAATATATTTAAAAAATACTGTTAAGTATACAGTATAACACAATAAAATTGACAAATGTATATATAAATAGTATATAGCACAAGGCAATTCAGTGCAATGGTAACATATTAAAGTGCCCATATTGTCAAGTCTTACTCTTGTTCGATCTCCAAAGGACACAAGTACAACTCAAATTTCCAACTTTCTCTTTTATTCTTATTTGGCTTTGTCTGGTGATTGGTCCGCCAGTAGATTAGTGGTTGATTAGTTGCAGATTAGGTTGTAAACCTTTAAAGACAGAACCAAATACTTTAAACATTTTTAAATACATTTTAAGTGCCTAAATAACTTAAACATTACAAATTGAAATAAAGAAAAAGACTTCTTCATGAATCTTAAAGTTAATAAAGTTTTAGTATTTAACAGAACCGTACAATATTGTCCCATTTTTAACTCATAATTTTCTCCAAACTCAGAATTAACAAATTTTAGTTTCATTAGTAACAAAGCTACACAGCAGTTAAACATAAGAAGAAGCATTTCAAATGTCATGAAAGTGAATAAACCATTTCACCAACCATTGGCGTCTTTGGACTGAACTTATGAGTTAACTTGGAGCGTCTTCTCTCTGTGGTTGAATGACTGAGCACCTCAATGTCTTAACAGGTGTTCCAAATCAGTGCTAATGACTGATCAGGTGCAAACTGCCAGTGCTGCTGCTGCTGGTGCACTCTGGGAAGTGCAGTTTTATGAGAGAGCATCATTCCTGTGCTTCAGCTTAACACATATAATAAAAAAATAACTTTTCTGGGTTTTGGGGTGTTATTTTGTGTCTCTGGTGCTTCCACACACACAGAAACTTGGGGGGGAAGTACATGCTGTTTAGAGTGAGATCTAAATGTGTCTTCTGTCTCTGGGTGAGCTGTTCAAAATCTGTACAGCTTTCTACGTCACTAGCCGAGACGAGGTGGCTAACCGTAGCATGCTAGCGCTAGCATGCTAGCTCTGAATGGCAAAACACTGCTACAACACACACTAGTTCACCATAATCTACAAAAGATACACTTACATGTCCCTGTTCTGCAGGCATTCTACGCAAAGTTGGAAGAAGTCTGCCTTGTACTACTGAAGTTGTAGAAACAAACAGCTAGACGATGGAATCTTTACCTAGCTACTGCGCATGTGCGCCTCCCAACAAAGATGGTAAAGAAGTGAGATGCCTCACTCTGTTGCTAAACAGAGACCTAAACACACAGGGTGAAAAGAGGATCTTCAGTAATGTGTAGTACAACAAAAATATGGTGTTTTTTGAAAATTAAACCATGTAAACCTATTCTGGTACAACCTCAAAATACAGTTATGAACCTGAAAATGAGCATAATATGGGCGCTTTAATGACAATATTGTAATTGTATTGACTTTGTTCAATGTTCAGCAGTGTGACTGCTTGGGGAAAGGAACTTTCTTTATGTCGCCTGGTTTTGGCAAACAATGCCGTGTTTCCTGACCCCGGACTGGTACAGGTCCTGGATGGAGGGAAGGTAAATATTATATATGTCTTGTCACTGAGCCTTCTATAATTTTATTTTCTGTAGATAAACATTTTGTTTGTTTGAAACTAGACAGCTGTGTAAAAGCACATTTGTTTAAAAAATCCCTGTTAGCTTCTTGCTCTCTGTGCATTTGCCTTGGATAGTAAGACTCATGCAGAATTGACAGTGTTTACGCAGACAAGTTGCCTGTGGCAGAAACAGCTGAGACATTATTTAGGACCTGCTCTTGTTACCTGCTTGATTAACTTGTTGATTTTATTCAGGATGTGATGCTTTATAAGCTTTTATATCCTGCTATGCTTTAATAGAATACATTGCCACTGCCTTCCTCCCTGCAAAAGAACTATATATTACACTCTCAGATCATCAAATCATTAAAAAGTTTTAACATTTAAAATAAAATTACACAAAATGTTCTAAAAATCCTAAGCAGTGGCAGCAATAATATAACAAACACGGGTGTCATATTGGAAGACAACATGAAAAGAGAGAAAGTGAATTGTATTAAAATGGCACAAGCAGCCGGTTCAATCTTGGCATCAAGCAGCACTGTCACCTCGCAGCAAAGGCAACTGTGTCTGCAAGTCTGCATGCTCTCCCAGTCAGTTATATACCAAAAGACACATATGTTGTGTTTTAGGAATATTCCTGTCTTTGCATTCAAACTGGAGCTGGTCTCTGTGCACTGTATTATGGCATTCACTGTTTCAAAAAATCAAAAGGAGGGGTCAAAGAATTATAGGGTATTAAGAGGTATAATTTGACTAATTAAACCTAGCCTATAATTTAGAAATTAGTGAGTTAAAAAAATGGAAATTACTTTCTGTTTGTGTATTGGGCATAAGATAATTGTAGGAAAGGTAAGCCGCTAATCTACATCAAGCTCATTGTTATTAGTTGGAAAAATCCAACGGCTGTGCTTTTACTTTTATCTGCAGTAGTGTGGGTTTAGGTGTAACTTGCCATTTATTTTTGAGGAGCAAGCATTCATAACAGCAAATAGGGTTTCTGATCCATCTGGCAATACCATCGTTTATCGCAATGATTTCTGGGACAATTTATTGTCCAGCAAAATTTATCGTGAAAGGCCTAGCAACAGCTTAGTCCCCTTCCCCTCTCCCCCCTCCTTTCCACCTCAGACAGAAACAATACATCTGTAATATCTGTAATTGCTTTATAGTTTGACTGGTAATATGAGAAGCTAAGACAACAGATCCATTCCAGGAGCAGCAGCAGGCATAATGACTCAGATTTATCACATCGATGCAGATCTGTTGGTGTGTTGAGTCAAGGGGTATCTCTGTGCAGATTACTTAGACACAAGCATAGAATGGCATTCATTTTCCTCTGAAAGCAGGAAGGCCTGGCCATCTTGCAGGGCCAGCATGTTAATCAATGTTATCATTGCCAAATTAACTTAGGAATACAGCATTTGAATTGTCAAATAAAAGAGATCATGGTGGAGACATCTCAAATCTTATTGTCCTGGTTTTCTTGTTCTCTTGTAAAACACGATATTTACTTCCACCAAGAAGGTTATGTTTGTCCGTTTGTTTGCTTGTTGGTTTGTTTCTCTGTCTCTGGAATACAGAATAACTACTTACACAGAGGACTTGGTGGAAGGGTGTAGCATGGGCAGAGGAAGAACCTATAACATTTTGGAGCGGATCTGAGTCATGTTTGAGATACGCAAAATTATTTTAACTTTTGTTGAGATTGCGAGATTGGGCATTTGTACTGCATTCATGTGGTGTTGGAATAATCAGAAAAAAAATAGTTCACGACTGGGAAAATTCAAACTGCATTATCATTGTGAAATAGGTAGTGCTGTCAGTTAAACCCGTTATTAACAGCGTTAACGCAAACCCATTTTAACAGCGTCAATTTTTTTTTTTTTTACTTCTTATTGGCCTAGCAAACTTTTTAGGTTTTTCACATGTTGTTGCAACACCTAGTAACATTAGAAAAACTACAACACCACACTGTTAGTTTTACATTATGTTTTGAGTGGATGGCGAGCGTGAGACGACGAAATGGATGCCAATAAGATTTTGACTGGAAAGTTTACTTTTTACCTGGGGTGCCCAAACCTTCGAGCCCCACTGTAGTTGGAGATGAAATAGATAAATTATAATCAGAGTCAGAATATTGAATAGTTTTGTTAATTGTGTCAAAAAATGCAAGTCTAATGGCAGGCAGTCTTTTTGGAATCAGTCCTAGTGAAGTTGTAATTTGTGACTTTGTGTTAAGGATAAATAGTATAAATGGATTTGTTAGCAATAAGAACTTCTTACCCTTGTGCTTATCAGTCCATTTTTAATATTTACTGCTGCAAAAGACAAAAACTAAATCTTATTTGAGGTTTGATTGTGCTTAAATAAGAAATAGAACAGGGTTTGAACCAGTGTGTGTCACTTAGTGACACACAATGTTAGTTTTAAAACTAAAGGCCATGTTACAGTACTTATGTTATGTATGTATTACATAACATCTGTGCTGTTTTCACTGATTCACTTCACAGTAGGTTTGTGATGTTTGCGTTGCACTAACAGAACTACACCCTTTGCCTCAAGACATTGTTATAATTTGTGTTTTCATTTATTCCTAACAGAATTAAAGCTGCATTAAGCAAGATTTGTATGTTTAAATACACCCACCTTAACAGCCTAAATCACAAATGGGTGATGTAAAGAGAAGGCAGGGTCATGTCCCCTGTTAAAATGCTAGTGATTAGATCGTGATCTAACATATGGAGACCATATATACCAATATACTTTAAACCTTATAAGCTAAATACATATATAAATGTACTCACTGTAGATCGTGTTCACTTGGTATGGAGTACAAACTGCATACCCAGCAGGCAGGAATTACAACATATATTACTGCAACCTGTCCCCCAGTCAGCTAATCAGAGAAAGCTGGAGTCACCAAAGATGGCTGAGCTTAAGGTGTGCTTCTTGTTTTTATCAACCATCTGTGCCCTTGCTTGTCACTACAAGAAAGAAATATAGACCTTTACTCAGACAGCTCTATATGAAAAAATAAATTTCAGCCTTAAAAACAACTGAAGTACACACAAACCACATTTATCTCCTGAGTTGAATGCAATGCTTTTCAGAAGATACCTTTTTAGTTCTTATGATTTTGGTGAGGATTTGTGACTCATGAAATCTTTTTTTTACATTGGTAAGCTTATTTGCCTGTTGTGTATGCTAGTAATCTTGCAAATGTGATTTCAAGTAGTACAGTTTTAAATTTCTTCACCAGATATGAATAAGGTTTATGGAAATTTAAAAACAAGGAATTGCATTACATTGTGCAATTACACCAGAGAGCAACGTAATTTTTTTAAGGCGTTTCATTTCATGGATGTTGAGCAATAATTAATTAGTTAAATATGAATACATATTAATAAATATTAACAATATGCATGCACACTGTCATGCAGAGGGTTAAAAGTTCTAGGAGTGGATCAGTAGACATCTTCAACATATGTGTTCATTCTCCTCCATCTGCAAGCTCTGCCACATCTGTTTCCTGCCCCAACTGTAATAACAATGGTAATAATAATGCTAACAATAATATCCCACACCAATCATGGGCTGCAAATCTTACTACCATTTTAGATATTTGATTTCAGGCTCTAATTTTTCAATGATTTTACAGACGACACCTTTCCTGCTGCTCTCTGTCAATCAACCCAGAAGCAGCTGTTCTTGAGAGTCAGAGTCACTGGCTTGAAACAAACAGTGTAAATATTTTGAGAGAGCTCAGATGTATGGCTCCATTTTCTAACCCTTTAGATAATAGCTATTTATGTCACATGGGATTTTTCAGTCAGAGGCATCCTGAGAGAAGTCTCTCACTTTTACTTTCTCTTATTTACACTTTCAGGTTTTCAGTTGCCACACAGCACACACACACACACACACACACAACTGTAACTGAATACCCATCACAGACCAACACTTCCAGCTTACAAAGAAATAACATTTTTAACACTGAGCCAGGAAGGACATATACTAGGCACAAATCTTAGTTAACTCCTGACACATGTTCAAACCACAAAGCCTGAAAAACACTGTATGTATTCCGTTTTGCCATGTCTGCATGCTGCGTGTTAAGTAGTGGCAGAGGTGTGGAAAACTGCTTAATTTCAATGGCCAGCAGATGGTATGTTGTATCTACTAAATAGCTGAAAATATATCACATGATATGCAAACAGTTGCAGGCGGAGCGGCAGAAGCTGTGGTTGTGGCTGTGGTCTTGTTAACAACAAGTTGTACTGAAGAGTTCTTGAAAAACTGTAAAATATCTGGTGGGGCATCAGCTGCAGTAGCATTGATTTATTACTAAATAGTTTTTAATTGCATTGGTGGTCACCATCTCTCTGAATTATTATCAATAACTGTAAACTGTTTCCTTGTTCTTTATCTGTATTGATCTGTATTTATCTGTATATTAGTATCTGTATTTCCTTGGTAGTGATAAACAATGCAAAAACGTTTTGTCCATTTTGGCTAGATTTTCAACATAAAACGTGTTGCAAGTAAAGAATAAAATATACAGTGTACATTGCAGCCATGATTTGTTTCACTACATGCATCCTTAATATTATTCAGGCCACACTTTGTTGGTATAGATAGACAATATAATCTTCTATGTTTTTCTTTCACCATTATTTTTGGTCATTTGCAGTAGGCCTACATGGCATTTTGCTTTCTTGAGTCAGGCCAGCAGGTGCCATTTTGTATGTTGTATTTAATTTAGAGGGGAAACCATGCCTGTATGGCGCAAACGGATCACTGGGTAGGTTTTATATCTCAGAAAGAGATGTATGATTATCTCCACCCGTCAAAGGATGATCCGGGTGGGAATGCAGAACTCTGTCTGTTTCAGTTATTTGAACCCTTCCAAGTAAATCGTTATTGAGCAGGAATTTTGTTTGAGTTTGAGCATTCAAGACAGACAAAAATCTGTATCATTGCCCTGAACCCTCTCACCTGTGTCTACTCAATATGAATGCATAAGGGTTTGACATGGTAAAATGAGGAATGAGACACTTGCTACAAAATCATTATTTCTTCAATGAAGCAAAGCTCGTATGTATTTCATTTGTAATTTAATACATTTTGATTGTCTATTGTTTGCTTCTTTTTATTAGTAAACTTTGTGAATGCAGTATGTTTTGTGAACTGGATGAATTGCATTTCACCACAAGTATCTTTTGGCAACTTTAATTTCATGTTAAATTAAAGTTTTGGAATTTTTTCACTTCAAATTAAAACTTACTCCATTGGAAAAATTACTACTTCCCTCTTAGAAGAAAACTTATCAGTTGGAAAGTGAGATGAAGGAAAGCCTTTCTACTAATACAACACCCTTCACTGCAATGTTTTCAGTGCTTCTGTCATCGTTTAAAAATGGAAGGCAAGCTTGCTAATAAACTTGTTTTATACCAATTAACAAATAAGATTAATATAGAAACCTTTTCCTGGTAATGTTACAGCTGTCAAGTGAAGAAAAGTAGCACAAGCCTCCAAATGTCATGGTATTTCTTTACTTTCAAAGGATAGAAATTGCCAATGGAATAAATACTGTTCTCCCAAAAAACTGAGAACCCCCTAATGTTCTTTTGACCTTTTGGTGACAGTAAGCTTTATAGTCTCACCCAGGGTCTTCATCCAGAAAAAGTGTGACCTTCTGGTTGAAACATTATCAATGAACCACCACCCTTGGGACTGTAAAAAGGTTTGCTTATCCATGAGCAGAAGTAGAAAAAGTTGTAAAATATTGTACTCAAGGAAAAGTACCAATACTTTGATAAAATATTACTCAAGTGCATGAATTGTAACGTTCCCAGCGGGTCAACAGTACAGAAGTTACATTGTCTATAACATAACACAAAAGTGCATTTTGGATTTCTTCATTAATCAATCACAGGCTAAAAAGCCTAATAGATCTGAGTCAGAAAACCCAGCAACTGTAACCGAAAGAAGTAGCAGCAGCATCTCTGCACCTGTCACTCCCACAGCGACTCTGCTAGCAACAGACGATGAGGCAGCTAACTTTTGATTTAGTGTGAGTTGTAGCTCAGTGTTTGAGCTTGTAGTAGGCATATTCTGTACCATTGTTGTAGCTTTGTGCCTACAGTATATCCTGCAGTACCCATGCCTAGTTTTGCCCTGTCTTGAGTTTTGGATTTCATTCTTGTTTTTGTTTTTCTGCTTGTGGAGCATTGTGATGGATGCAGTGTGATGTGCGGTGGTTGACTTTGGCTCAAAATTTCACTCTCGAAAATTTGTCAGCACCTTCAACTCAAAATATGTTCCCGTGGCCATTCTTGATAGGCAGATTAGATGCTTATCATTCGTCATTGTAGTGCATAATTACATTTTTCCAAGGGTCAGAATTTTTCTAAGCAGACACTCCGGGAGCCGGACTTGTATTAGTGTGAACAAACTCCTAAAAAACATGGAAACTCCATAACGAAACCTGGCTCTTTAACTTAAGAGTTTGTGTTGGACCCGGACACAGAACGACCACAAGAGGGAGTGTGAATAAAAAGAGCAGGTTTAATACTGGGGAAAGCGGTATAGTAACAAACAAACAAAACAAACAATCTTGACACGGGAGGTGATGTGGGTGGTGACGGAGATCCAAGGCGAGCATCTGGTGAAACAGCACGGAAGACGAGACGGAACACGAAGGCTGTGGCAGAAACACAAGGTTAGTAAGAAGCAAGGTATAAGGGAAACAACAAGCTTAGTACTGGGCCAGTTACCACGGGAGTGTTGGTAACGAACTGGCGCTGAAGAGGTGGTCAGCCCAGGTTTAAGTATGGAGGAGGTGATGATGATGATTGTGCTCAGCTGTGTAGCCAGACGGAGGGGGGATGAGAAGACACGCCTCTAACAGGATCCTAGTAGGAGCGCCCTCTGGCGGCCGATGAAAACAAAGACAGACAAACAGGGAAAAAACAACATAGAACACAGCAGACCCACAACAAGAAAAAGATCTCAGACTATGAGGCAGTTCACTGAGGAGTCATGGTTAAAATATGGGATTATTAAAACATGGTTGGAGTCAGTGTTGGGCAAGTTACTTTTAAAAAGTAATTAGTTACAGTCACTAGTTACTTCTTCCAAAAAGTAACTAAATTAGATACTCAGTTACAAATTATAAAAGTAACTTGTTACTTCAGAAAGTAACTAATGCGTTACTTTCAAGTAGATTTTTAAATGCTCAAATGTGACCCCATTTCCACCCCTCTTTAATGGAATTTAAAATACATGTGCATGTTCAATTATTTATGATAAATCTGAATATTATAATGAAATGGACACTAAATACAATTCATTATTAACAGAAACTGTACACAAATCTAAACTCTTTTAAAGTTGCTGTGGGACAAAGTGAGACAAGCCGGGGACGAGCGGGGGAGAAGTGAGAGTGTGACAGCAATTGGCTTTGGAGCGAGTAGCCACCCTAGAGTCATAGTGAGAGAAACAAAGTGTCTCCCCTGTGTTTTCTGACCACGGTGGGAAATCTCCGATAAGCAGATTTCAAGGTTCTCTGCAAACTAAGATAAACAGTTGAACTATAAACCGACAGGTTTTGTTTTAGCTTGTTTGTAAAAGTGTGCTATTTGCAGAGTAGAGCTGTGTTTGTGTAAAACACCACGGTGGAAATTTGGACTGAGTAGATTGAAACATTGCTTCCTACATGTTTATGCCTGTATATACAGGTGAGTGCATTGATAAGTATTAACTTTTTACTCACAAAAGGTTTTATTGTAGCCTACAGTTAGCATGTGTTCAAAGGTGGAGGCTGGGGGTGTGGCCTTGACCAACTGCCACTTTGCTCGTTTGAAAACCATGATGTCTCTCTCTCTCTCTCTCATGGGTGGGCCAAATTCTCTGGGCAGGCAAAGCAGGAAAAGGGGAGGTAACCTTGCCCCTTACGACCTCATAAGGAGCAAGATTCCAGATCGGCCCATCTGAGCTTTCATTTTCTCAAAGGCAGAACAGGATACCCAGGGCTCGGTTTACACCTATCGCCATATCTAGTCACTGGGGGACCATAGGCAGGCTGGGGGAACGCATATTAATGTTAAAAAACCTCATAAAGTAAAGTTTTCATGCCATGGGACCTTTTAAAAAACTACAAAACCTTTAAAATACAAAATACACAACAAAACCTTCACTTCTGTCCATGAGTTCCCCTTTGTTCTGGTTTATTTCTTCCTCCCTGCAGCATCTTGTGAATGGATTTACTGCAGATTTTTTGTCGTGATTAATCCTACCGAAAGTGTACCATATTGAGTGTTGGCACTGAAATATATAATAAATGGCAAAATTTGATGGATGAAAAATATTGCATATGCTAAGACAATGAGTTAGATAAATAATATACTACCACATCACACTCAAAGGATGCTGCTTCAGTGATTTATTCAGCACTGTTTTGATTTCCTTTGTTGTTGGATACTGGCAACTCCAATGACACATATTTGGGTTGCATACCTTGAATTCTAATTCACTTTGTGTTTAGAACCGATTGGTATTGCTGCATTTAGAATTCTTCAAAACAAAATTGTACCCCAAAATCACTTACAAAAGGACCCCAAACCACTTACCGCCACAAACCGCTTCATGGACTCATGGCAGTTTGCTACCCACCCAGCCTGTTATGAGAGTTAATCAGCACATATCTGCGTTAGAGAGAGAGAGAGAGAGAGAGAGAGAGAGAGAGAGAGAGACTTTGTCTTGTGTCGTATGATTGTTAACGAATTCAACACTTCCAAAGAAGTGTTGTAAAGCATTCTGCATATGGCGTCTGCAGGTGAGGTGCAAGTTACCTTACCCCCAAACACTGACACCCATACATACAGATACGTCTTTATAAGATAGACATCTGCTATGATGCAGTCGCTTGATAACATTCCCAGATAACTTGAGGTTGACAGAAGCAGAAACACAGTTTTAGTAACACATTCTGGTGCTACTTTTCTCACGATCCCATGTTGAAACATTTCACCTCCTGTCAGTGGAGAACATATGCAGTTTCTACACAGAGCTAATGCCCAAAAGTGGTCTGAATGCTGATATAACTACTGCAACTATAAGATAACCAGTCATTTGAGTTGAAGTTAAAAGAAATAATGACTAACAGTGGCTTTATCTTAACAAAGCCCAATATTGCATGCTTAACATTTGACCTGGTTTTGAGGTGTATAATCTGGATTGACAACAGTCCTTACTCCGCAGCACTGTGGCAATAGGTTTGGCAATGCAAGACTTACGAGATGTTGGATAGTGCATTCATTCTCTTTTTTTTATTTAATCTGTCTACAATAAATTTATGGCAGTGATAAATTACAGTCTTTTATTATAGTGTTTTTTTTTTTACCCACATTTGAAAAGAATCTTACACTCTAAATGATTGTATACGCTCAATCCAAGCCTACAAAAAAATCAGCTAATGATACAGAGGACAGCCATTCTTTAAATGCAGGACAAGAGGATAAAAGATAAATGGATATATATCAATACAATATGAAATTTCAGAAATACAAATACAAAAATATTAAAATCTGCCTGCTGTGCCACTGAATCCATGTGCCAAGCTAAGGGAAGAGAAAATCAAAGCGTTTTGAACCTTCTTGATGAAGAGGTTTTTAGTGCACATGCTCTGCCATTTTTTTCTCAACAGGAGATGTGTTTTTGTGGAACCCTGTGTTGCTGGGCAATGGAGTGGAGTGAAGTTGCAAAGCTGCCTGAGCTAGTAGTGGGAAGTCAATCTCCAGTCAGTCAATCAGTGATTCACAGATGGATATCTTGACTGCTGTGAAAAATAAGTTAATAAATGAGTTCTTACCAAGACATCACATTTACTAGTCTTATAGCTTTGCAGAAAAAAACATTAATTACTCTCTTAGGGCTGCCTTTTGTAGAGCAGAACTGCTGAGAGAGGACAGTGGGTGTTAACATGCATATCATTAATTCATTTCTTGTAATGATATTCAAAATTTAACTTGAGTATTATAACTTTTATTACATCGCTTTAACAAGGCATGCTAACAAATATCACTGTTATTGAGAGAACTGTAGTATATTTTATCATTTCATAGTATAGGACAAGACAAAATTATGTTGTATATTTGGTAGTTGATTTGTTACATTTTATTACTCCCTCCGTTGAAATCTCTTGGTTAGAAAATCAATTTAACTGTTTATGATTTTCATCTTTATTTCAAAATTGTTATTGCCATGCTAAGTTACACTGAAATATGGTATCTCGAGTTACAATCCCTCCTATGCTGTCAGGCTCAGATGTGGCAAAGGAGTCGTTAGATTTTGAATCTAACCCCCACTCTTCTTTTTCTATTGAATCACATCTTCCATGCGTTGTATTTTTCTCAAAGCCTCTGTCACTGTTGACTTTTGCCCCTCAGTTGTGTTTGCTGTGCTGCCATGCAGTGTTAATAAAACTTGTTTTTTTTTAAACAATCTAATGCCATGATTTGAAACGCTAAAAAAACATACTGTTTCAAGAAACACGTCCTGTATTGTGACCACTTTGACTTTTTCATCTGGTCAATTATCTTCAGATTTGCAGTGTTTAATTGTGGCTGCAACCCCAGGTACTTCCAGGGGCCGATTGGCCATCTGGCAAGTCTGACAAATGCCAGAGGGGCCAGAATTCTTTTTTAAATGTGGGCCGGTCAGATGTTTTTTTAAATATACAAATAAATTGTCTTTACAGGCCAACAGCGCATAGGACGGGTTTTTATCGCTATGGTTATTATTATAATAATAATAATAATAATAATAATAATAACTATTAAGCATTTGGCCAGCTGGCAACAGCCGGCCTGGTCCCGAGATGGGCCGACCGACCCAATCAGATGTTACTCAAATTGGGACGTTCAGTCAACACCAAGCATGTCACCTTCAAACAGGATTTCTGTTTGCATGGTTCAGGCTGTACCGGACCCTCCCGGTGATCATGCTACTCTGGTGCAGGGAATAGTGGACCCAAATGCAGAGACAGACGGGAATGTGAAGTTTGAGGATTTACTTAAATATTAACAAAAATCCATTCGACTAAAGATGTTCTGTAACAGCAAAACAAACTACAAAACCCCAGACAAAAATTAACTCCAAGGACGAGAAGGCAGCATAGAACACAAATGACACCTGACACACAAAAACACTACAATCCAAACTGAAAACACTACAATGATCTGACAACAGACAAGGGGAACACCAAAACTAAATACAGAGGGTAACAAGAAGCAGCTGACACAAGGGCAGGGAAACGGGTGAAAGACATCAGGTAATCACAAGAGCGGGAAAACACAGGAATTACAACTAAAGACAAGACAGCACAGAATAAAACAGGAAACAGAACATACAGACACTCACAAGAGACCTCAACACTGAAACCACAACTAGACAAGACACGGGAGCAACCAAGGACTAAAATATATACAAGACCAAAAAATAACACAATCACAAGCATGAAATATATAACAAAATACCAAACATAACACTGGGGTAGCGGCTGCAGCAGCGAGAAGCCGCTGCTGACTTGCGCAGAGCTTTGCCGGAGCTCCGACTGCTGTCCTCGCGGCCGTCTGACGGCATCAGTATGAAATTGAGACATTAGGCTCGTTCGAGGTGAGCCAGGTCTGCGCAGAATCGATCACGGCAATCGGCACCTGTCGGTACACGATCCGTCCTGCCTGCACAATCCATTCTGCGCATGTGCAAGATGTTCACGCATGTGTGGATGATATCATGATGAATGCGGATTCACAACACTGCACAATCTGTTCCCATAGACAGTTAAAGAAAGTCTGTTCGCCTCCACCGGACAGCTAACGTTAGTTTAACTAACAGCTAATTCGGCTAACCACTAAAAGACCCTCAAAACTGAAAATAACCATTTAAATATATAACAGCTGTTATGTCAGTTCTACTTTACTTATGCTCATTAAAAATACAATCATTCAATACTTGTCTTTATTATTACTGTAAAATCTTAATTTAGCTGTAGCTGCTTTTCCCACTGTTTACATCAGTACACGATCTGTATGGCACGATCTGTCATAGTTGTAGTGGTTAGCCGTTAGCCTCATGGATGTATTAAGAGGACCGCCATTAGCTTCCCGGCTAGCCGCTAGCTTTGATTCAGTCTAAAATAATGTTACTCAAACTAAAAAGTGGGAAAAGCAGCTACAGCTAAATTAAGACTTTACAGTAATATTAAAGACAAGTATTGAGTGATTGTATTTTAAATGAGCAAAGTAGAAAAAAAAGTAAAGTAAACCAGACGTAACAACTGTTATATATTATAACTTTGTTAAGTTATATTATATATATATATATATATATATATATATATATATATATATATATATATATATATATATATATATATATATATATATATATCCTATATAAATCAATCCTACATGTTTCCACTTGGGAGCAAAAACATGCTCCTTGGGGAAAAAAGTTACTATAAACTCATGCTCATGCTATGTTACTGCAAGTTCATGCTAAATAAACAACTGGACTTTGGGACTTTGGATCATGTCCCAGATGTGAAAGCCTCCTTACTGGACTACTGATTATAATAATATTCCATTATATTTTTTATTTTTAATTGTTACCTGCCACCAGAATTTTGTGATTTCCCTTGTCATAAATACAGACATTTTTACCATAAATTGGTTCCAAAAAAATTCATCAGAATGCAGGTATTAGAAGTCTTTTACCCTCAAAATTTCCTGGGGGAGTACCCCTAGACCCCCCTGCTTTGTGTTCCCCAAAGACCAATTCTGAGCAAGGAAAAACCCTGAAGTATAATCACAGACATAAAAACATAGGTAGATTGCTGTTACAGAGTTAAAACACCAGACAGACAATATATACAGTGTCAACAGAGAGAAACAGACTGACAGTGACAACAAAAAACAACATACTGTAGAGAATGACAGTCACACATCCAAACGGCATAAATAGGCAGTATGTGTCAATTTGTTATAAACGTGTGCTCTTAAAAAGTGGTAAGCCTTTTTTGCCAGTTACTTACATTAAATGTTTAAAAATCTTTTACGTAAGGTACTACTTATATTATTTCATAATCTGTACACAAATATAATTAGTGAATGCACATGTCCGTGGGTGGGGCTGCATGGGCGTGGTAATGTGGGCTGGTGTGGCTACAGTGCCAGGGACGAATTTTTGTCCCAGTCCGCCCCTGGGTACTTGCAAGGTCACCAAGCGAAGAGCCTCAGCCAACGTCCTGTTTGAATAACAACATACTGTTTGCCATTGAGGAGCTCCCAGTTGCCTAGGAGATCCAGTCGACCTTGACAGACTGTTGGATCGGATGCTGCGTGATGAAATTCGGGGCTTTTATCATTAGAGCTTTACCTAAACGTTAAGGTCAGATACACTAGTAGAAGAGCAAGACACAATCCTTCTAATAGACAATAGTTAAGTAAAGTATACCATAGTTTCACAGAGAAAACTGTAATATAGTTTAGTATGGTAAGGTATTGCACCATATTGGATATGGATATGTAAAATGACCCAGTGAGTCAGTTTTATTTTCTTTTTTTGCTCAGTACAGTCATGAAATTGCATTAACATTTTTGTAATCTTATATCAGTATGTGTTGGCTAAGAATCTGCCATTTAATAGGACATATGGACAGACAGCCCTCATATATAATGGATGCATGTCATGTTGTGGACTATTGCGAGATTAGAAGTGCTGTACCTCAGGCTTTTAGCTCAGATGAGTTACACATGGCTAATAGGAGTGACTAAAAAGCTGTACTATTCAATTTACAATAATAATAATAATAGAAAAGCAGAACATACCTATACTAATAACTGTTTTTGCTTGATAAATGACTAAATCCTTTTCTCTTTAGATGATAAAGCACTAGTTTCTTGCTCTTTCAGTTTGGACACAGATGACTTGGCCTCTTTAAATCTAAATGTCATGTTGCTTTAAAAGTGTAGTCAGACTACTTTTATGATAGAAGCATAGCATAGTATAGTGTAGTATAGTGTATTATAATGTCAACTTGTGTGTTTGCCTTTAGTGCAAACTCAACCTTGATTAAGAAATAAATTAATGTGGTAGAAGGATTTTATACAGATCACTGGGCTACTGACACTAAACATATTCAGTGTTGTGTTTTTTGTCGGTACTTTATTATCTTTATCATCATAATTGCCTGCCAACACTAAACGCAGACTGCAAAAAAAGGACGAACTAGTCACTTTGAATAAACAGCATGCTATTAGTAGTCAGGCTATCTATTAGAGACCACAACAAGGCTTAATTGGTGCTCCACAACCAGCCATTAAATTAAATTAATATGTTACATTTGAACATATAGATAGATATCAGCCTTTTCCAGAGAAAGTTGTCCAGAATGAGCCTCTTCATATTCCTGGCTCTTCGTCCCCCTGGAGCTGGCTGGGACTCCGAGATTCCATCTGGACAAGCTTATCGCCGCTCTGTGCATCTCTGTGCATCCTACACTCTTTAACCTTCCCTTTTTATATTTTCATTACATTTGAGGCATTTAACAGGCATCTGTTTTTAACTAGCCGTTATCAGCAGATTATTCTGAAATGCCTACTGTAGAACAACAACATTATGGAAGAAGTGCCATAATTACATTATTGTAGAATGGTCGCTAATGTGGAATAGTCGCTTTTCTGTTTTATTATTATGTGAAAGAATAATGTGCTAAGTCTGGTGGTAAACTACAGTATATTTTTCTTACAGTCAACAAATCCCATTAAAGATCAAAACCAACAACAAATTGATCCTACAAACAGGCATATATTGTGCTAACATCACTTATTTCTCTGTGCCGTAGAGCACCATTGTTGTCCTAGAAAAATCAAATCAATGAGCCACTCTGTTGAACTTAAATACAAATTATGTTTTAACTGTGGGTACTACATACTGTGTCAATCTCACATACAGCATTCTGCTGCTGTAAATACTCATCTGTTTACCAAATTTGTGACTTAAAGTAGTCCCCAACAAAGCACTATTTACTCCAGGTCCCATCTTTTTTAATTTAAGCTTTAGTGCGTAATTTTTTGATATTAATGAACATCCGTTACATTCAAGCCATTGCCAAATGAGTTGCTACAAAGCTAATTACTATCAGCTCCACACAACTCTTTCTGTATTTCTAAGTATGGCTAGGTTCAGAAGATTGTGGCGTCCAGCGACTTTCCCACACAGAAACTCGAGTGAAGATAATTTGCTCTTCTGAAGAGTCCATTATGATTTTTTAATCCGCCTGTGGACTCTCTGAAAGTTTTGTTGTCATTACTTAGAATTCCTCATGGGAGCGACAGAGACTACGCACTATAGCTTTAATCATTGAGACTTTAAAAATATTCTTAAACTATATATTTGTGTCCTGGTTTTAAAGATGTACATCTTTAGTAGAAATTAATAAGTTTGTGGTTGAGAATTAAATGGAAGCTAGAAAATAATTTATTTTCCTTATACTGATTTCATCACACTGGATAACGGTATCCTGAAGCTCATGGCTGTAATAGGCTAATGGTCTGTGGTTAACCTAGGTTAATGTTGCACATTGTTTACAGTCACATTGCCCTCAGAACAGATGCGGCAGAAGCAGTAAGAGAGTATAGTATTCAAGTATATAAGAGATGAGTGTGTGTGCATGTGTGTGTGTTGGGTAGTGTTGTTTTATATTACAACAAGTTTTAAAAGCGCCCTTGAGCCACAGTCCCTCAAAATGTTTGTCCTTAGTTTTTAGAAAAAACACTAGATAATAAATGTTCAGATTTTTTTAGATGGCACCAGAAATGAACTATTGCCTTAGAGGAAACATGACTAGGTTAAGCTGTAGATACAGCTTCATAGTAAAAAAAAAAGACGGAATTTGACGGTTGTGCTGAAAAACTACTTTTCTTTGTATAAGCAACTACAAGAAGCTAAAATCAAGTTCTTCTTCTGTACAAGTTACAATTTGCATTTGTTTCCTTGATGGAGTGAAAGTAAGAGTTGTTCCCTCCTTGCCTTTAAATTTGTCAGTTTGTCAGTCCCCTTGGTGAACTATCATTGGTCATAAAGCTGCCTACACACACAGTACTTTATTTAGTCTGAGCTGCACCTACTGCTGAGCTGAGCTCAGAATCAATGAATCAAGAATCAAAGTGCTCAACTGTGGTGATACATAACCATATAGTTTATCTGCTCTGTATGCAAGAAAACAGTAGATTCTTTACAGATAACGCTGCATTGTTTGATGGATTTAATTCAACTCAAGTAAATAAAAAAAATATATATTTATCTCACAGGTGCAATTCTTAAGGCAGGCATAGTAAAAAGAAACAAACGGGACATATAAAGACACTACATGATCAGAAACTGTGACCACGTAGCAAAGACAGTAGTCCACACAACAGTCACAATACGTGACTAACCACATGGACCTTACACACAGAAGAAGTTATCACCATGATACCCACACCTAGCTTACTGCTGGCCACTTCTCATGTAATATGCCTCGCTCATGTAATATGGTTCTTTACTGAAAACTGTCCCGGTGACAGGACAGTTTTCTCCACTCATACGTTTTCATAAATTGCAAGCATTAAATCTTCATAAACATGCACATGCAGCACACCATTTGCAACACACCACTTTGCCCACACGCAAAGCATAAGATGACTTATAGTGGTTATAATCCTGTTATGAAGTAAAGAAATACAGAAAGATACTGCGCCGCTAGTGTCTAAAGTGGAGTGTGGAGTGTAGAGTGGACGTTTTTCCTCGTGTTCACAGCGGTGAAAGGTCGCCAAAAAATCGCCAATAATCCAAAGAATTAGAATATCCAAGCCATTTTATCCAAAACAACCTGGTCCCCTCACAATCTTGTAATTTCTGGCCGGTTTTCAACGGAAAGAAAGCTAAACAGTTTATCATTTGTGGGTTTTGATCGCTTCTCTCTTCTCCCCGGGGGCTGCAACTCTGTTACTCAGCACACCGGCGGATTCTCTGATGTCTAAACATTCAATTGACATGTGATATAAGCCAATCCATCAAGTGTAACCCGAGATGCCCCTAATAGAAGCAAAGTCATGTCACAGAGTTCAGGGAGGACCAACGTGGGAAAGATTGACATCTATTCCTTCTAGTTAAAACAAGATGTTACGAAGCCGGCCTATCTGTTTAGCCAATAAGAAGACGAATTGATTGATACCAAACTTAACCAGAAACTTTTAACCCTGTGATGGCTGCAGCTGTGTCAAAGCAAAAATAGGGCCTTAGTTATTGCATTTGAGTATTTCATCAATTTATAATCACTTATTTCTATAAATGTATGTATATAGTTATTTCATGTATGTGTGTGGTTGATGTGGATGTGTTTTTGTATTTGAAAAGTTTTGTATTTAGCACTTTTTTGGCTTTTTTCTTTGCACTTTTCAAAACAAAATCAGAAAAACACAGACATTTCTGTAGAAATAACTTCATAAAATATCCATTTTCTGACAGTCTTTCTTTTCTTCTGTATTAAGTTGAGACATGTGGCTGTCGTACTAGTTTTGTGTGTAGCCCATCTAATATGCTTACAGTAATGTTTTCAAATCATTTTACAGATGCTTTACTTGGACAGAAATAGAAATTTTCTATTCTAACCTCTTTAGCTCTGTGTCAGTAAGGCCTAGAATCGCACTGACACTTGGAACAAAAAATTGAGAGCGTTATCTTCCCAATGACCTCAGGCACATCCCAGAGGGCCAAAGTATATGGGAGCTGCATCACTTTTACTTACAACATTTAGGCAAGAAAAGCATGTATTTTCAAGTGTCTTTTAAGAGGTTTTCAAATGTTCAGAGAATCCCTGGAAATCTACAAGAAAATATGTAATTATTGTGTGTAATGTGTAATCTTCCATCTTGTTTTGTTATATCTGTATCAGATACACTTTGGTTTTCTGAAACACATGTTGGGTGTGTCATTGTTTCTGTGTTGTTGCCTACTTGTAGATCCACTTACATCCAAAAACGGCACAAATCTCTTTTCTCCTGCTTCGAAAGCGTGGTCCTCTATCATTTCTTTCACAGCATCCCCACAAAGCACCTGAAGGGCCATTTATTATAGAAGTTTAACTGCTAAAAACACACACACACACACACTTAAACTTATTAAAAACACAGCCTTGAGGAAGAATGAAATTGTAGGTTATGTAGTTATGTGGTTTCCATCCCTTTTTATTAAAGGTCCTTAATTAAGCATTATGCAGTTATACCTATAGTTACTAAAGCTTAATTGATAAAGCATTTCTGTGTGTGTGTGTGTGTGTGTGAGTGAGTGTGCGTGTGCGTGTGCGTGCGCGTGCGCGTGCGCGTGCGCGTGTGTCATCTCAACCAACACTGCCTGTGTGTTGTGTTTGATCTGGTGTTGGTGGTGGTAAGGAGGAAGGGTGTGTGACTCAGTTGAATAAATAGTTCCATATATCCTGGGATTAGTCACTTTAAGAAAAAACATGAGATTCAGCTCCTCGTTTTTTCTCCCATTGACTCATAATGTCATGGTTTGATTGAGTCTGCCCACTCAGTCTACAGGGTTTTTTGTGTTTTGAATTATTTAATCCCACTCAGCCAACCCCTCATTCAGTCACAGGCGTAATGGTAGACTGTTAGCAGATGATGAGGACTGTTTCCAGGGTTAGAGGTTGGAAAAGCACCACTGCGTCTTCATATGCTGGAGATGATGCTGTAAGGTGCCTTGGAAAAAATATTTCACTAATCCTCTAAAGTTGAATTTCTCCAAGTAAAACCCCCATAGGATGATTTGACATTTTGTTATCCAGACTTTATGTCATGTGATTCACATGGCATAACACAGTGTATTTGTCTGCATCATTGTGCGTGCGTGTGTGCGTGTGTGTGTGTGTGTGTGTGCACGCTGTATGTTTGTGTGTGGGCACCATCTGCTGGTCACATTTGGCACCACTTCATACCACAGCTGTGTTTTTGTTAGTGAGCTCATTGCAGTGACCGCTCCTGACCCCTCCCGAATTAAATCAGTACTTTGGCAGTCGGCCCCTCAGGCTCAAGAGCCCTTCTATCTCACTACTTTAATGCTTTATAAAATGGATGCAGAGTGACAAAGAGACATAATTACAAGATGAAAAACAATGTGATGAAAACAATTTTTCTGATTTGAAGATGTTAATGCTCTTAAGATACTTTACAGACGCAACTGAAAGGCAGTAATTGTAGGTTTCAAGTATTCACATTAATTACCCCCATGGCGGATTTAACCTTAACATAATTAACAAGAGCTTTAACATTTGCTCTTCTAATGACTTTGCATGTTGCTATAACTGAACAGACAAAGGAAAGGTCACTAGAGTAAAAATATTCCAGTATAATGGTGCGTTCGAGGTTGACCTATAAAATCCAAATTTCTAAGTTTCCAGTCGGCAAATTTCAATTGGAACACCTCCAAGAAGCCGAATTTCCGACTCGGAAAGTTGTGAGAACCTCACCAACCGTGACCTCACAATCCAACATGGCTGCTCCAAGCTTCAACAGTAGTGAAAGCTGTATGAATCTACTGTTTAATAGCACTCCTGTCTTATTTGTGTCTCATCAGTTCAGTCGTACACAGACACAGTACTGTCCAACTTCTATCTGTGTACATGTTGCTACGGTGTACGCCCAAAATACAGCATAATGCGTTGTCATTAACTGGTATTGCTAACTTGGCTAATCTAGCTAGAGGTCCCCCACCCTGTTAAATATGATGGTTCTCCAACAATTTCTGATGGTTTTCATATTTTGTCTGATGCCATCTTAAGTGCATCAGTGAAGCGTCATAGCTAATACTGTCGTCACCCACATGCAGCTGATCCCTGACACACAGTCAACCATTGACAACTTCTCAAATCTCTGAATCCCTAAGATTGAGTATAGTTTGAACTTGTATATTTGATGAACAGATGGAGCATGTTTTGTAACTTACATGTGAGGTGTACTGACTGAGTATAAATTAACTGAACTGGAATGCATGTAAGGCAGTTGCAACTTGTATTAACAGCCTGCTACTGTACTCATCAAGGGAAATATTTAGGTGCTAAGCTGATTGAAGCTTTTAGTTTGTATATTTTGGCTAAATTCACAAGGTTTTGTTTTGGGTAGAGGAGGTTCGGGTCACTGGCTGTCTTAGGGCCAAAGATGAAACTCTGCTTGATCTTTGTTTTTCCATCTCCCCTCTGGGAAAGCGGTTTTCACTTGAGATAGGACTAAAAGTTGACGGGACGGTTACTGTTATCTTTTATCTCAATTCAGCTCTGTTTTTATACAGAGAGGGCACAAATGACCAGCATAATCAAAATCTATCTAGGCGGCAGCCTCTCAATGCAGCACACCTCTGGCACCTCTGGCACTGATGAGCCAAGGAAGAGAACATATGTGGAGTTTACTCCTGCATGATGGGAGTGCTGGGCACAGCTAATTTACCCGTGGTACAATCTGACAACACTATAATTCAGGCCTGGCCATATTTAGGCAGGGCTCAGTGTTGTGTAAACAGAGCTTACTGCTGAGAGGAGGGCTCACTCCTGCGCTCGTGTCTGTGTCCATCAATAGTGCTTGCACATGCTCTGTTGAGAAAGTTAATGAAGATTCTCAAGCTATAAAGTAAAAGTGGATCTGAGGAGTTCAGAGTTCATATGTAGTGCATCATGACAAGACAGACTTCATAGTTATTTTGGGAATTCCTTAGAAGATTGCTGCTGAGGATGGACGACCTGTACTACCTGTCAGGACTGCGAGGGCTGTACAAGAGATCAGCGTAAGAGGTCAGATTTAGTTAAACCCTTACACGGCAGCATGAGTGAGGCAGTTTTGGAAAGCTCTGGTGAGGCTGGTTCCTCGCCACTCAGAAGCACTCGGCCCATCAAGGGGAAACCACAGTCAACGTCTGGATCACCCTGTCAATCTCCAAGGACGTCCCCCTGCAGCTCTCCTCAAAACTCACCCCGCCACTCTCCTCTGCTGTTCCGCAAGCTTGTCATGAACCGTAGCATCGCCCTGCAGAGGCGCTTCACCTTGGCACACACACCCAGGTAGTATGAATACCTTTGGTATGGATATTACATGATCAGGATTTACAGGATTCTGTCTAGAGAAGTTGTAATACATGGATAAGGTAAATGCATTTTGAATTAAAATTAGAGGTCTTTTTGAAACAGGGACCCTGAACTTGAGTAAACTCAAGATGTTTCAGGAGGTGATGAAAGTGTTTGTCATGGGTTTGCTTTGGCAAAAAAGCCTGATTGTCTGAGAAGGTAACTGTGGGAAATCAGATTATGTTGACGTCGGGACCAGTGTCATCTCAATGGACCTCGTTGTTTTTGCAATGAAAGAGAGTGTCTTGTTTTGTGCCTATGCCTAAGGTGTTCAGTGCTGCATTCAGCAGGTCTGGCAAAGGTCAAATAGTGGTGAGATCCTATAGCAGCAGCTGGACTGCTTATCTCTGGCCTGAAGTTTTTGTTCAGCAAAGACAAAGAGTTCAGAGGGATTACAGACATATCACCGCAGTAAACACAAGGCTGGCTAATGCTGTGTCATTTGTTCCTCATGACTGAAAACAATCAGCATGTGTCTCTTTGACGTCAGAACAGATTGAGCCGATTACATTTTGTAATGCCTAAATTGGTATATAATGTCTTAAATATTTAAAAAAGATATCTGCTGAAGTGCATTGTGATGGATAGAGATTATTAGTCATTTCAGGAAGTCATTTTCAGATTTTTAAAATAGCAATTCGAGGAATTGCAGTGTTAGCGGGTAGTGACGTATAAAATAGATTTTCCATGTGCACAACTATGACCTGTAAGGTAATTTGAGGAAACTCAAAGAAAGCTGGATGTAAGGAAAATCTCCCTGCTGTCTAAAGTCCCATTTTTTCAGTATTAGTAGTTCATAAAAGTACAAGTTTACAAGTCTACAAGTTGAATTAAAATACTTGAAGAAAATTATTTAATGAGCTTTAACAAAATGTTGGTCTTTCCCATAGAATCACTGCATGATGATTGGAGTAATTGTTGCTTTTATAAACAGCTGTTTCAACTTTTAGGACATTTCATACTGAGAATAAGAAGCGTTTTTTCACAGCTATCTCAACAATGTTGTCCTAAGTTATTTGATGTTGTTAACATGCTGTCACCATGAGGCTGAGATCTCCTTCATGTGGCTGCAAGCTGTTGGTTTTTGTCCTGTGGTTTTACTTGAAAACCTCCTCATTGTCAGTTTCACATACATACAGTACACAAAAGATCACAGCTAGAGAAAAAAAAATATTGGGCCTAATGAACCTTTGAAAACCCAGAGGAATATTTATCTTATAATATGTGGTGTGGCATTCGCATTAAAGGTATATTGGTTAAGTGCATAGAGCGTATACCACAGACACCACACACCTTTGCTCTGTCACATTACTCCTCATTAATCCATTTATTGCTGGAGCTTGTGCAACCAACAAATTTTTTATTAAACTCTGATGAGAAAAGCTCCCTTGCCGATCTAACTCACAGCCAGTTTTCAGAGAAAAGCAATTCAAGTTAACCAAATTTCACCAGGTGTGTCAAAGCGTAAAATCAAGCAATTATTTTATAACTGGATATCTTTTATTATCTGTTAATAAAAAATTTTGTGTAACTCTTCACAGTTAGAAATCAAGAGTAAGCAGCTTAATCATTAGTTGTGGTGATGGAGAGCAACACTTAAATTGCCAAGATATAATTACACTCATAAAAATACACATTTTCCACACAAAAACTGTATTCAGAATTCTAGTTTACTGTACTTAATAGAGCATTAAAACATACTTCATCAGGTAAACATGAAACCTGGGTGCATTGGCCATACAACATAAAAACAAGCATCTTTAGGCTGTTTAAGTATTTGTTTGCATATTTATTGGATTATCTCAATATTTATATAAGTAATTGTGGATGAACTTTCAAGCTGCATAACTGCATAAATGGTACAGCAAAGTAAAAGTAATAAAAATATCAAAGGTTCAATTCCAAACAAGGCTTTAGTAGATCAAAGCACCTGTTAAGGGTAGGGATCTGAAAATGCTGGGATCATTTGTCTGTTATAACAGACTCATAAGTATATTTATTGATTGTATTACTTCATTTTATTATTATTAGGACGCATGTCAAATAAATGCACCAGCAACATGACAAACAGGTTATACCACATGTAGAAGATAATTGTGTATCTCTATACAGCATCCTCTTTTTAGTTTGCAGTGTTCATGTAGTGTTGAGGGAAGTGGTTGTTGTGGCGCCACGTAACTAGTGTCCCTATATCTGAAGCTGAAATGTTTGAAACTTTAAGTTCTAGCAATTTGAAACAAAAGTTCTGCCCTCACTGCTGTCAATGGCCAGTCCACTCTTTGTTGTAAGCAATGTGGAAATGATGGTAACATCCAAGAAGTTGCCCTTCATGATTTAATTGCCCAGAAAAGACACTATAGAGGTTACATTATTTTTATATGGTTAGAATTTGCTTGGGAAAGTCTAGAATAAAAACATAAATATGTGTCCGGGTGATGGTACATGAAGATGTACCATATGTATGTTTTACAGACTTTATTTCAAGCAAATCATTTTAACAGCTCTGTATTGGTGAGATCTCACCGCAGTGTTCTGTGGGTCAAAACATCATTGCTGGGAATCTGTTGTTGGATTTCAGATGGAGGATGTATGTATGGCAGGGGTGTGATTTCACCTCTGAGTCAATAGTTTATTGGCTCAAGCGCCATTTCATGTTTTAGAGTCTGACTTACTAGCATATAATGTGTGAAAAGTTAATAAGTGTAGAGAAGTTGTGAAATGTATCTTCACACTCCTCTCCTATCTTTCTCACTCTGTCAGACTCCTTAATAGTTAGGTTTTCCTTCCTGATTTCTCTTTTTCATCATTTATAATGTAGCAGGAACAATGCCTGTAGTGTCGTTTGTGTACAGATAATTTTATATTATATAAGGATTGGTTATTGTGCAATACTAGTCTTTGTAATTTTATTTCTAGCATTTAGACTGGAGCTGATATTTTGAGTCGATTAATGGAACTGATTGGCAGAAAAAGATGTGGCTACTGTATTTATAAAATAATAACTGATTATTTCAGACATTCTTCAAGCAAGAAGTAAGAAAAAAAGCAAAACTTTCTGTAGTTCCACATTCTAAAATGGGAGGATTAGTTGCTTTTCTTTGTCATATCATTGTTAATTGAATATCTTTGGGTTTTCGAGTTTTGATGGAACAAAAGAAGACATTTAGAGATGTAATCTTGGATTGTCAATCTGCTGATTTATCTATAATGAAAATAATTGTTTGTTGCAGCCCTAATTTATAAAAAGAATTTTAACACTAAAACTCAAAAGACTCACATATACTTTTCGTAAATCTAAGAATGTGAGTTTTGTTCTACATCCTTGCATGCCCGTTATGCACACACACACACACACACACACACACACACACACACACACACACACACACACACACACACACACACACACACACTTGCCACCCTGCCCACCACCATCTCTAACAATAAAAATAACAATACCCCCCTGGCTGAAGAAGGGTGTTGGGTAAGGCGGCACAATGATCTCACGTGTCACCAAAGGCTGAGCCAAGCCAGTTCTGCCAGACACAAAAACACCCTCCAGCCACGCTGTAGATTCAGATCTTCCTTTGACAAGTTGGGACACACCGAAAGGTTCCTCTCTAACTGTTTAAATGTAGGAGTGTTTTTCGTCTCTGAAATAGTCTTCACTCACTGCTTTTGCTTTACCTAATATCTGAAAATGTTGCTTAAAAGAAGCCTGCCTTTATCTTGATACAAAAACTTTTAAGTTGAGCTCTTGCATAGTTGTCTCTGCATTGAATGTTCTGAACAAAATAGATTCCTTGACAGCTCATTGGTGGGTTGTCCTTAGCTCCTACAGCAATCTCAGGGGACTCCGCTTGCTCTCAAACTGCTGGAGGAAGAGGTCAACCTCGCTGACGCTACCCTGCAGTATCATGGCTCCAAGCAGCAACTCAACCCTTCCCCTTTCCTGCAAACAGAGTGAGTGACTAACAGTAGTAGAATAACAAGCTACTTTGATAGTTTGTAGACTTCTCTCCAGATCTTCCATGCTATTCGGAGTCAACGTTACATCTGGGATTAGTTTGGGTAGTTACAACAACAACAACAACAACAGCAACAACAACAAATCACTAAGAGAGGAACGACAACTGTGGAAAGTCCTTCAATGCAGCTGAGTCTTTAGTTACAACTGCTCCCTTTTTGCTTCTTCCTTCTGGAGAGATGAATTGAATATCACACTCCAGTCAGCCTTGTTGAGGCTTGCCTGGGACCTCAGTGGAAGAACTCGTCAACATTCCTCAATGGTTTCTCCTGCATCCTGAGGCACCGGGGATTAATCAGATCTGTCCTCCATCTGACTGTGTCAGTTTTGTTTTCGTTTCCCACCTGGACTCTTCCTGTGTTTTGGTTTATCGCAATACAAAACCTCATGGAGTCAATTCAGAACCACCCGGTGGTTAACGGGAGAAGAGTAACAAACTGAGTTGTAAAGTTCAAGAATCCTCAAGAGGCTCTGTTCAGATGTTCAGGTTATTTTTTTTACGGCCACGAGTGTCTCGTATGAGCTTAAGGGACAATGAACAAAGACCACCGAATGGCAAGGAATGGGGTGCCGACTGGCTTCAGACACGGTCGGAGACACTCGTGCTTGGGGTATGTTCCTAAACTATGCATCTGGCATCTAATCAGTGCTAATATTCATGAGAAGGAGTGTTCATACATGCTGCAAAGTACAGCTGCACACATGGCTCTCACACCTAGAGTGTTAGTTTCACTGTCTAGGCAACAGCAACAGATGTGGCTATTTTTAACTGAACATTATACATTCAGTGGTTTTACTGTAATTATTGATAATACATGCAGGGTTTTATTTTGAATTACTTTTAGGATATAATTTGAATAGTGACGGCGATAATTGGTATTTTGTTCAAACATTCACGTATCAAGCAACTCATGGCAGTTGTATAATTCCAGAGTTGGTCTGATAAGGTTTTAAAATACTTAGTTTCATGGGTTTTTTATGGGATGACGCTGATATGAGCCGTTGGGCACATATAGTGGGGGGGTGTGTCGCTCAACACCCTGAGCGTTGAGGCAAGTGTGTTACTTGGTGGTTTTTGAGCTGTACTGTTTTTTTATTTGCTGGCATTTTCCCCAACCGCTTTTGAGAGGAAGCTAGTTTTGTTTGTGGCAAAACTAGTCAAGAAGCTTCCTGTTTTTGCTGAAAGTCTCCCAGAGACCTTTTTCAGTGCAATAACCCAAGACAAATTAATAAGTGCATGTTCCTCATTTTGTGAATATTTTTCTCTGACACTTTGTATGTAGTATATGTGTGTGTGTTGTGCCTTATGCATTGTTGTCAGTCCTCCCAGCAGAGGGAGGGTGTTGGTGGATACATAGCTATGCATGTTACTGATGCACAATAAGGGACTGAGTCTGACTTTATTATTTTCTCATTCAAAACCTGAAACCTGCCAACTAATATAAATAACAAACATTTATCAATGCTGTAAGTCTTTTGATTACCATGTTACAGTTACCTTAATTGACGTTTGCTTGTTATTGTTGATGTCAAAGAGTTGGCATCAGAGCTGCGTTAAATGCTCTCTCTGTCTGAACTGACAATAAGTGACAGGCAACGGTAACCACCTGTCCACAGCCCAAATCAGTCCATTTTTATTGAGCATCGTTTGGGTTCTAGGTTGGATTTAAAAGATGCAGTGGTGTTATTGTGCAACTTTACACATTTGTCAGTCAAGATCTACTCAAGGGTAAGGGAAATTGGGGTAATTGTGAAATGTTACTGTGTCATTATTTTGCAAGAGACTTACCCGGCAAAAAGTCACCTGTTAACAAACAACAAAATTACAAACATAAACAACTTAAACGACTGCTCAGTCCCATGTTGGCTCCAGCTTATCATCCAGTGCATTCCCAGTAGACTTGTTTCTGACCCAGTATGGCCATAGCTGAGTACAAGCAGAGCAAGCGTGTGTGTGTGTGTGTGTGTGTGTGTGTGTGGGAGGGGGTTAGAGCAACAATAACACAACAGACCCCCAAAATAAAACCCTTGAGCCTGGAATAGTTCCTCAGCCCCGCCAGCCTGGCTGCACATAACACAGGAATGTGACATGTGTTTCTTGTTTCTCTTGTATACTGTACACACACACACACACACACACACACACACACACGCTCACACGCTTACCCTGCCACAGCCACCCATTCCAAAAATTCATATTGATTGTTCCACCAGAGAACTGCTAATGGTACTTTGAGGTCATTTTGCTCCTGAAGTTGAGAAGCTAGGTTAATCAATATGTGTGCTAAAAGCTGACAATCAGGTGTCATGTTTACTAGGCTGTTTTCTCATATGTTTCACTTGTTTTTTATAGCAGTTACTGAGTGTTTTTTTTGGGATATTCTTCAGTTGTGAAAATGTGTAAGTAATGGAGCTAGTTACCACTTAACAAGATCATTTTCTAAGTATATGGAGCATCAGCTAAGGAAAGGGGATATAGAGCAGTCACTGTGTCCAGTATATGTTGGTCACTGTCTAAGTTGAGCTGTTGCGGGTGCGTGTTGCTCTGTATTCTGGTAGCTCCAGTTGTGTGTGATTGCCCCTCTGTTATATTGCTTCCTTCATGATCATTAACCCACATTTGAAGTAAGACAACATGTTTCCATTCCTTCAAACCTCCAATAGTTGTGCTCTAGAGTGTGTCTGTTTCGCTCCTGTGTGTGTCAATATAGGGAATTTTCAAGGCACAGAGCGCCCTCTGCTGGATAGTCAGTCCATCTTCAGCATACTGAATCAGCAGCACTCTGACATTACTCACATATTGGGTGAAAATCAACATTCTCTGATGTCCCAGATAAAACTCAGTGAATGGGAATGTGGGTGTTGTTGGAAAGGCTGAAACATGCTTGGTCAACCTATCTTGGACAAATAAAGATTAAAGCCAAAAAACAACCACATGAAGAGACACTACCCTCTAAAGTAACACATTCTGGTCAACTGCAACTGCAGGCTGTGTGTTTTGTGGGAGGCACACAAGAAGCAGCATGACTTCAATATGAATATAAACTAAGCAGCAACCACAGGTCACATTGCCACAAATCAGACATGTTTAAGAGGATTGCATGTACTGTAAAAGCAGCACAAACCATAGTTAGAAAGGTATGATTAAAGTAACACAAAGGTGGTTGCTTTGAGAACCATGATTCTCATAACATTCTAGCCAAAGGACTACAGTTGACAATTAGCCGGATGGCTAACACTGGCACATTTACAGAAATGTTAATGAATGTGCGCTGTCCTTAATAAATACATAAATAAATGAAAACAGAAAAAAAAACTTTTCCTCTTCTCTTTAAGTGTGATTGTTTCTCTTCACGCTGGCTTTTTAAATTGGTGACCTCAGAGACGCTGTGACCATGTTGTTGTACACTCTTTGGCATGAATGCAAATTTTAATTCTGACTAAAGCAGCTCTCTGATAAACTGCTCCTGTCTGGGTAAAGGGATGCAACCCATTGCAACCAGCCACAGTAACAACCAGCTGAAACAAAAACCTGCAGGTTGTATGGTTGGAAGTCACTGCACTCAGAGAAATGTGTGATTTCTCCACTAGGCGGTGCAAGTCTTTCTCTGCTCTGATGTCACAAATTCACTGCAGTAAAGACAATGTGCGGACAAAGGTGTATAAGAGAAACGCTGCCACTATACCTGTTCAGAGTCTCCAGAATACATTTCTGTCTTTAAACGGGGAATTACATTGCTGTGAAACTTAACTAAAAAGGACTGATAATCTAATATTTTGATAAAAGTCCAATAATACTTGACACGTACAGTATATCAGTATAAACTTGGTATAGATGCACACAAACACTTATATGTGTACTTTATCACCCTCCCAAACACATATGCACACATACATGAATGAAACTCCCCCTGGCAGCTTATTCTCATTACCAGACGTTATGTTGTCATAGGAGCCAGCAGCCAGCTGGACTGTAGAAGTCATTTGGCTGGTAGATTTGGTTACACGACCGCCTCACAAACACCTCTTTCTCAGCAAACCTCCACCCCTGCGTCTGTTTTGAGGTCCAACATGTTTCACAAGCACGTTACACAAGGAAGAAAGAGAGCATTAGTGGAAGGGGTACGGGGTTTTAGTTTAGTTAGAAAAAAACTGGGTATACAGCTTAATGCTATTGTAAATAACTGCACAAAAAAACGTAATACTTGTTCCATGGTTCTTGGTTTTAAAAATTTACACAAAGAAAAAGTTGTGAAAGTTTTTAGATGCGCGTGACCTGTCCGTAAAGTTTGTTTTCAGCAATTATTCCACTGCATGACTAAAGTTAGTTTACAAGAAATCATTCTGAAAGTGAGACTAGCGTAAATCAACTTATAATGTTGGAAGGGTTTTCATGTGTTGTCAAAGCAGTAACTCCTCTAAGGGACTCCCAAAGGCAGAGTGGCCCATGTAATCAGCCAGATCAACATAACGGACGGCCACCACCATATGCATTTAAGTAAGCGTTTAGTGCCTTCCCAGACAGGTGGTTAATGGGGTAAAATGTGGTTTGTTTGGGGGGTCAGTGTGAATTAATACAGTCCCACAGTTTAATAGACAAATATGGAACACAGATGAGTCATTTTCCATCTCTTTTGTGAAATATAAGGAAATCATTGTTTTTTAAAATTATTATTTTAATTAACTTTGTTCCCACTTTATTGAATTCCAAAGTTTAAAGGGAAATCTCTAAAAGAATTTTTAAAACATCGACGGCAGGGAAAAGGAAACAAATAAGGACCATACAAATCTGATGTCAGAAAGGTGCTTCCGAAGCTTTTTGACCATCCAAAAAGCACTTCTGAAGAAGCATTGGCATTTGAGCTGAACAGTGAGCTTCTTTTGTTTCCACAAATGCAGGGGAATATTTACCTGATTGCCTTGAATTTTGTTAATGTTTCTGAGCAACTGAGCCATAAATGTAGTCCAATGTCTGGAACTCAGTGTGGAAATTAAATAATATGAGCCCACAGCTGTTACCATTAAATCAGCCAATAGCATATTAGAGTGCAGCAGCATGGCTTTTATATGAAACTGAGGCAAGTCTATACAAATGTCATAAAATGTACTTAAATACACCCCTTTTATTTAGATCTAGAGTGTAAAAAGAGTTCAGGGAGCAGCTTTCAGATAAACCTGGTCAACTTTAGCAGGTCTTGAGAACAGCTGAAGGTAAAACATCAGATTCTGCCTCCACATCCTCATCACGTCAACATTTTGGATAGGCTAAGTTAGTATTTTAAACTGACATTTTAAAGCCTACCACAATCCACGTCCCCCTTCATGTGCCTTCCAACATGTCTGACTCGTCCGCCTGATCTATTTCTTAAAAGACAAATATTTGTCTGTGATGTCGACAGCAGCAAGATCGTCAGTTGGTGAGATCATCAAGTCCAGTAAGTCTATCACTCCCTGACTGCTGAAACTAAACTGGATTTTTCTGTTCCGAGTTGCTGGTCTCTGAAACACAAAATGCAGATACAGTATACACCACATGTATTCACACAGACTCACTCTACACATACCCATACACGTGATGCAACTACTATGACCACAGACCCCCCTCTATCTCTCTCACTCACACAACCATACATTTATTCACACACACACTCTGCACAGACTCACTCTACACACACCCATACACGTGATGAAACTACTACGACCACAGACCCCCCCTCTATCTCTCTTACTCACACACACACATACTGCACATGCACACATAGTTCTTGTCTTTTTTAAAGACTCAGTTGTCCATGTGCCAGTGAGGCACAGAGAGAGCCATGGAGAAAGAGGGAGGGAGGTAGAGCGGGAGGAGTGTCTCTCCAGAAAACAAAGAGTTCAGCGCTGAACTCTTCAATGTAGATTTGAAACCAACAGCTTTAGCTCTCCGCGTTCAGCTCTCCAAAACCACAAGAAACAGCAGCGCTGAGGAAATGACCCACTCTGCTTTGATCCCCTTTCCTTTTTTTCACTCTTGACTTGTTTCTGGACTGGAAGCATGCTGCTGAAACACACCAAGGAGGGCTTTCCTCCGTCCGTCTACGCCTCAATGGAAACCTGGTGTGGTGTGGAGGCAGAGGAGAGAGCGCACAAGAGCCGAGGAGAGGAGCTCCCAGAAGAGGAGGAAGAGGAGGATTAGTAAAGAACAAAGCAGAAGGGAGACAAAAACAACCACAAACATGAGTTTACCGACTAACTGTGTGTATCTAGCCCCCTCAGTCCAGGATCGCTACTTCAAAGTGAGGAATGGGAATATCTGCGGGTCGCCGTGCGCTGTCAACCGGCCCATCGACATTGTGCAGAAACGCAGGCGGTAGGCCAGATGTGGTTTTAATCCAGATGTTGTAGTTACTCAACTCTAACAAACTGCTGTCTATTCTTTTTTTTCTTCAGATGACAAACAATAAGATGATGATTAAAATACTGTAATATTAATTATATACAATTCTTACTTTTGTTAAGTGGCATTCAATAATGCGCTATAGTGTTTTAATGATAATTAATAGTCTTTATCTCCTATGGTAGGCTTTTTATAAGATGAGTGGTCACAGCCTCATGAAAGCTTATATACAGTATATATTTATAAAGGTCAGGAAGGCATTTACTACTTTTCATGTCTTTTCTACTAAAACATATCTTTAATGTTTGTCATGAGAGGTATTTATTAATAAAGTTCTTTTAATTTTTAGGGTATTTGTGATATTGAACCCACCACCTCCACAATATCTAGCACTCAAAACTGAGTTTATTATTACCATATTGTTGCTAGTCATTAGAATATTATACTTGTGACTATAGCATTTTTTTACTGTGTTACTGCAGTTGTTTGCATTGTGTTAGGGCTACCCAAATGCTAATTTAAGCTAAATTAACAACTTGAAAAAACAAATGAATTTATTATGCAAAAGAAATGTCTGAATTCTTTTGATTGCGCCATAATATTCTTGAAGTGGCCCTCATTCCATAATTTCTGCCTCTAAAATATTCCTTTAATAGTCATAAGGAGATTCGTAATCTTTTGGTGTTACTTAGCGTGTAACATTTAAAGTGACATTGAATTTGTACCCCATCATGATCATACTTGACTCACACTGCAGTGATTCTGTGCTACTCAGAGTTTACAGTGATCTCAGTGGTTAATGATATTTAGTATTTACATTTAGTTTCCTGAAATCACCATAATCACCATAATATCCCTACAGTCATCCTTTGTGCTACTGTGCTAGTAGTGGGTGTACGGGGACCTCTTTGATATTTTTGACATTATGGTAGTAAGATTTAATTACCTAAATTTGTCACAAGCGTGCATAATTCTACATCCAATATCTGAGTAGGTGTATGTGGTGATGCTTGAATTTTTGACAGTGTTTTTATATTATTAATTACTACAAAGTTTGTAGCAAAACACTGTTAAATATTTATTCTCTCTATACACTGAAACACACCTGAAAATACTCTTTCTATCTACAGTATTTGCTTGTTTTTACACACTTAAATACATTTCACCAAATAATACACACACACACACACTAAGTCAAGTCATTTTAGACATTTTAATGTGAAAATGTTAGCTAAATACTGTACTTGTATTTTGTGTTTGTATTAGAACATCATTACATGCTTTAATGTTCAAAAAACTTTATTTTTCTCATACTGCCCATGGCTGTTGCACCTGTAGTCACTCTCAGTATGAGACACTATGTAGTAGCACCTGTCCCCTTCCGACAAAGATGGCTCCGATTGGCCAGAGTGTTTCTGGACTCAGTGCTTTGCTCCGCAGCCTACGATGTCGTTTCACTAGCATCAGCTGGAGCTACTGCAATGGAGTATAGCAGGACTTTGTACCTTGACATATCACCAATAAAGGCTTTATAAACCAAATAGTACACAAACATGTCCCAGAAGTAAAGTGACCCGATATTGGAGAAAAGTAACCAACATTAGCCGCCAAGATTAGCAACAGCTATGTGGTGTTAGCATGCAACTACGTAATATTTAGCAGTAAGCAAACGTAAAATAATTGCAGATAAGGCTTTTAAACCAAATACTCCATAACCAGAAATGTTTCAGGAGTAATGCGACCCGCAATCTGAAAGAATTTAACCACACTGGCAGCCAAGATGACATTTACTGCTGTAGCATGTAGCTACATGCGACAATGTTAAAACAGCAGAAGCTTAAGAAATACTTCAGTTGTTCCTGCCTGAAGCAGATAACCAATCATAGAACTCCGGCTTAGAGTTGCGTAATACTTAGCCGAGAGTATAAAAAACTGTTGAAACTGGAGCGTTCAGAACTGTTGGAAATCTAAACGTTTTAGCTCACAGGGATTTCTCTAAAATGGAAGTAGGAAATCCAACATTATAACATTGTAGATATGACAGAAAATACGGGAAAGCATACTATGTCCCCTTTTATGCTGCTTTATCAATTAAAAAAACATCAGTTTTGTTAAATTCAATTACAGCCCATACATATATCACTCTTGATTGTTTTTTTTCTTCATTTTTTATAGCAAATGCATCAAATGCGACACACACACACACACACACACACACAAAAACACACACACACACACACACACGCACAAGGAAATGTGACTAATTTTGCAGCCGGCCTTTCAGAAGTCATAACGACATCTGCTTTGTTGGGCGAGGAGGGGGATCAAAGTGTCTTTATAATGTCAACCCACCAATAAAAAAATCTACAAATGGAAATTGCTAATGAACGCCGACTCAGACGTATTCATAGGCCTGATGGATTGACCACATGTGTGTAATAGCACAGTCGAAAAGCAGCGGAGAAGAGTAGAGTGCATTTTATAATCGTCCAATTCCTTTTAACCCTGCAGCCTGTGTATTTTCCATTAATTCCTACACAGAAACATGCTGCTCGTCATCGCTTTACCTCGTAAAGTTAGAGAACAGTTAGTTTTGGCAAACAGATTCATGTCTGTCAGTGCATATATTCTGCTTCTGCTTTTAGGGTTATGATGATGTAGGAGTTTGCCGTGTGTGAAAGGGCACAAGTGAGTTTTCACTCACCTCCTTTTTACTTACTGCCCGATATAGTTATCTCTTCTAAGCTCTGTTATCTCAAATACTACTCTCACTTTCTCTTAGTGCCATATTCTATCTTGTCTTTTCACTTTCTGTCTTGTCCTTTGCTTTTCTGACTTTACTGTCCTGCTCTATCACACCCTGTCCTGTCTTCTTATATTACTGTACATACATCATTTTTACTTGCAGCCTACAGTACTGTAGATTTTTCAGGTAGTTGGTGTGTTAAACAAAATCATACATTCCTTTCAGGCTTGTCATTGTTATTCTTTTCATCAGTAGACCTGTAACTTCAGTGGTGATGAGATGATAATGAAGATGATAATGAAGACTCACGCCAAACTCTGACTTACTCATCATGTATTACCTTCCAGCACAAATCACTAATGTCAACTAGACATGGACTCATACAGTGAGATGGGGAGCCAACGGCATATCTCTCGTTAGGGTCCAAAATTTACTTTTTGGTCTTTCTGCCAATGGCGGATAAACGGCCCAAATATTTTTCAACCAGCTATAAAGCTGTAAAAAAAAAAAGAAATGCTGTAATTAAAAAGCCAATTTCTCCTTAACTAGTTCATCTGTGAAGCACAACTTCTCTGTACATTTTCTTTTAACTGTATTTTCAACATGCTCTTCATTTTTCCTTTCCTCTACCCAGCTTTACAGATAGAGTAAGGGCAACCAGAGCAACAGTGGACAGCGAGGGTCACTTAAAGAATTGGGATATGAACTCAGCAAAAAAATTAACATCCTCTCAATTTCAACGGCTTTTATTTATTTTTTTAGCAAACTTCACTAAATATGTGTATGGACATAAAAAATTCAGCAACTAAGACATAAACTGAACAAGTTTCACAGACATGTGACTAACAGAAATGGAATAATGTGTCAAAATCAAAAATTACACTCAGTATCTGATGTGGCCACCAGCTGCATTAAGTACTGCAGTGCATCTCCTCTTAATGGACTGCTCCAGTTCTTGCAGTTGTTGTTGTCATCCTGTACCTGTCCGGCAGGTGTGATATTCAGATGTACCGATCCTGTGCAGCAGTTGTTACACGTGGTCTGCCACTGCTTTGCACTGTGTTTTTCAGAGTCAGTACAAAGGTCTCTTTACTTTACTTATTTTTTATAACTATGACCTTAATTGCCTACCGCCTGTAAGCTGTTATCGTCATACCGACTGTTCCACAGGTGCATGTTCATTATTGTCTGTGGTTAATTGAACAAGCAAGAAGAGCAATGTTTAAACCCTTTTTGATAAAGATGACTGCTTTTATGTTTTCAGCAGTCACCAAAGTTACTCAGCACTGTAAGATCAAAGCAACACAACAGCCGCCATAAGAAGCCATACATAACCAACATAAATTAAAAAATATATATATTTTTACAAACTGTTTATTGCTAGTCTGATGCTGATTATTTAATTTAGGTGGGTTTATCCTCAGCTCCGTCCTGCGTTCCATTACTGTTATACCTCTTCTTTGGTGAAATTAGAGCTCAGATGTGATATTTCTTGAAGGTGGTAGCAGACAGGATTTAGTTGCTGAGGTCACAGGCGTTTTGCTCTTTGCATGTTGGTGACAGTCATAAGGAATTGTCTTGTGTATGTGCAGCCTTGTGCTCTTTGCTGCCTGCAAAACGACACACTAAACACATCACAGTTTATAGTACTTCCACAGAACTTCACTGGGTCTAAGCAGTTTTGTGTTTTAGTATTTATGGGAGTATTCAAGGCTCTGGTCAGTGTTTGAATAATTAACAACACCCTTTTTCTCCCATGAGCCTAAACATAAAATAAACCACAGTGTAAACTCAGTGTGTATATTCATGAAGTTGTAAGAGGTCAACCAATTCGTATTTTTAAGTTTGACATAGCATATAATTCACAGGGTTTTCTTAACCTGAAGCTGCAAGTTTAGGAAAAGGAAGGCTCAGGAAACAGCTTTGCTGACCCTGAGTGTGTGTTGGCGTCCTGACATTTGGCCAAAGTAACAAAGGTGCATGCACATATTTTGGTGTAAAACTGATCCACTGTCAAAGCAATACAAACAGAAATGTTCATATAAATGTCTTTAGCTGTAGCTGACAACTGCAGTCAACTACTCTTGCTCCTTTCTGTGTGATGCATTGTGCTCATTCTTTTTTAGACTTAAATATATATGGAAATTCTTGGGGTGGATGGGGACAATAATATTCTTACAGCCTGAAACCACAGAAGCTCTAAATCATACTGATAAAATAAGTTTTGTGCTAACAGCATTTAGGAATAATAACTTCCCACAACTTATGACTCCCTACAACTATCAGCAAATGAAACTAATACATTTCTGTCCCCTAAATGAAAATTGCATTTACCATAACATGATGAGCCATTAAGTGAATGAATGAATGAACGAGAAAATGTTCTATCAACATTCGCTGTCTGTGTGTCTGTTGCTCAAGTCAGGCAGAAACCTTGAACATCAAACCTTCTCCCAGATCAGAATACCAGTGGCCTGCTGATATCTGATATTTAATTGAAGGCCAACATCTGAGCCAAATATCAGTTTAACTCATGTACTCTCTGCGCAGGTATCTTCTGACTTTTCATGCCATCTGTGTACAGCCCTCCCTCCCAACAGTTTAGAAATTAGAACTGACGTTTGGTGGTGTCATAGCTGTTGGGCCAGCCCTCCGGGCCTTAGCCCATGTCGACACACTGTGACGTGATGCACAGCTCACTCTACATGTGGTCAAAGGTCCCCGCTAGCTGCCAGCATGTTGGAACATAATGTAAACAAAGCCAGTGGTGTAGTCTAATGTATTGTATGTGTAGTGTATATGCATATATTTGGGGGGGGTGAGGTCTTGGTGCCCTCCCCCAGGGAAAGTTTGTTCGTCAAAGACTTAATTTCCTGCATTTTGATACACTTTTATGCACCAATTCACCGCTGAAATGTCTTTATCTATGCAAAGGAAAGAAAAAAGTATGTTGTTGTGTGTCATTTCACATTTTTAAATAAGTATATGGTAATCTTGCAGCTTTTTTGTTAGTATACTGTGTATACCTGCATATCACGTAGACTACACCACTGGTTCGGGCTCACCGGGAGTACGAGTCATCTGTGAGTACCATCTGACCGTATCAGTGATCTCATTATACCACTGCAACTGGTTAGGTTTTACTCACCTGTTCTGACAATGCTGATGTATTTCTCCCTCCACAGACTCCAGCACCATCTGTTTTATATTATTTATTTATTTATTATTTCCATACTTGTCACAGGCATCTCTTGTCTTCTGTATCCCATTTCTCAGAGATATGCATCTAATGGGTTTGACTTAGGTGGTTGTTGCTTCCCACACTGAATTCTATGCAACTTCAGTGACTGATTCCGTATGCTGACCAATCTCAAGAGCACTACATATTCTGCCAAACAATGTGGGTTTTATCCTCCAATTTAAGTGTTTCCCCTCAACACATGGAGATGGCTTGTAGAGAAGAGACTGACTAATACAGTATGGCACTGTAGAAACACAGTAGGGATTTCTGCCGCATCTTCATCCAAGGTAGAAGGGTCTGAAGAGGTAAAACCTCCAGTATTACCTTTAGTATAAATAACTTTATTGTGAGACCACTCACAATAAATAAAGAAATTAATTAAGTTATTTATAGTGTTGATGGAGTTGTTCCTCATTGATTGAGTATGGTGGCAGGGCAAATTGAGATGGATTTTTTTCATTTTATATTTGGTTAAAAAAAAATCAATTGGACTATAAATACATTAGAAAATCATGTTCATAGTCTGTAAATTGCTCAATTTGATGTCTGAAGGGAACTTTTGTTTTTATGTTCAAAGACAGCTGTTGTTGTCTGTTTATTTTCATTCCGCCTCTTGTCTATGATCCTTGCCATTTCAGATGAACTGCAGTGTTCCCCACAGCTGTCGCATTGTGATGTCATGATGATGTCAAACATCCCTCCAGTTTTCCGCTCCAGGGAATTTGTCTTTAGGGTTTAACAGCAACAATCTTCAGATCTTTATTATATAAACATATTTTTAGGATGATCCATCACCCCTTCCATTATTGAATGCTTTAAAGATTATACCTAACTCATATATTCAGCTAATATAGTCAAGCACTTTTGCAACAAAGCTTTTGACCCCGGGTGAGGACAGGAAATATTGACGTGCCAGTGGCTGTTCACTGGACTTGATCCCAAATCGTTCATGCAATTCACGGCTGACGCCTCAACCCGCTGAACCACAGGAGGCCTCTGCTTCGAGTCTTTGGACTTCTCTCCGTTCCTACACCAAACACGCCTCAACAGAAATCCCAATGCGTCCACAAGCTCCACCAGCTGGTTTCTGGCTTGTATCGTTTTAACGTGTTTCATAGCATCCTTTGTGTTGAAGTCTCTTATTTGGTGGAAAAACAGAACTCCAGCTAGCAGAGCGTTGGGTTGGGAATAATTGCAGGCCTGAGAGCTGGTCGATCGGCAATGCAGTAACAGCCATGAAACCACAACTGACGTCAGCATATGAGTGTGACTGTGTTTGTGTGACTGTGTGTGTACTTGTGTAGAATATTGCTGCTAGAATAGTGGACTGAGTGTTATCCTCTCTGTCTCTCAGTCTCTGTGACTCTTGTGACTTTAGGAATGATGAGCAACTCAGAGCCTGATGAACACTTCACGAAGAGGCTTCCATTGTTTTGATGCTGGATTACTAGACAATAGTGTGGTTGGTGGACTTTTACTTTATCCAAACGAATGAGGAAATAATGCATCCAAATGCAGCCTGCTTGATTACCCTGAAGTCTATTTAGGTGATCAACTTGATTACCTAAATAGACATCAGGGCTCTGCCTACACAGCGGGATACCAGGTAGGGAAGGGCCTTGGGGTTGGGTTAACAACCTTATTTTTTCAGATTTTCTAGACTGCAGTGATATGACAAGATTGTGTGAGTGTGTGTGAGTGCTTCAACGAAGCTTGGAGTAAATAGACGAGATTTGAAAAATAAATACTATTGTGTCTTTTTACAAGTATCATTGCTATGAATATGTACGGCATCTGATATTCTCTAGTGTTTGTGTGTATTTTTAAAACTTATTTATTAAATAAATTACGTTGCATAATTAATGATATATGCAGAATA
>JABXJD010001587.1:0-27500 GCA_013375575.1 Percina caprodes
TTAAGACTGAAAAAAGTGTTCAAATGTATCTCAGTGTAAATCCTTTCAGGAAGACCTAACTATTAATTAATGCTCTACCTAACTCCAATCAGCTGTTGGAGGCGTTCACCTTCCTGCTAAACCAATCAGAATCATACACAAATGCCAAGGGCCAATCCCAGAGTCACAACCTTGCTTTAAATCAGTTTCTCCCTTTGCTATCAGCTGTCATTTCAGGCAAAGAGTGCAACCCTCCACCCCCCCTTTCCACCTCCGGCTGACCAGTCCAGAGCCTCCTTCGGTCTGGTCTCCTTCGCCGCCACCACTGGTGTCTTGATTCCATCGGGGGTCTGATGGTTCTCTCCCCTATATACATATATACGAAAGACTGAAAGATTCGTATAGCGTTGGAGTCTAATCACCAAAGACTTTGTACATTTCATTTGAGTTGTAAAATAAATCTTATTTCCATATCTGCAAACAATTAGCCACAGGTACAGTACTTTGTGCGTGTGCAGGATGCTCCTGCAAAGCACTGTGCGTGTTTTTCTCCCTAGGGGAGTTCAGAAATACTCCCAAACTCCCAGCCTGTTGTGAGTTTTCCAAACACACACGTGGAACAGCTCCTGCCTGGCAGGAGGCTACATCCCCCTGCTGTGAAGAAGAAAAGGTTTGGCTCCTGTCGGCGCATCGCCACAGCTGTTGCAGTTGACCTTCCGGCCTCGATCAAAGAGGCCTGCTTTGTCTGGTGTTAATATCAAATGATGAACATTCAGCTCCCGCTCTGCCCTTTATTTCCTCTGCCAAACAGACAGCAGGAACACATCAGCCGGCCCGATTGGTATTCACAGACGCTTGTATAAATGATTATGAGGCTGCTTGATACTGTTGGACAATAAAGAGAAGACTGGCTGCTTGAACGGACAACACCAATGCTTGTTAATGTTAATTTCTAAACACATTCTCTTGTTGAGAGTGAGATGAGAAGATCGATACTACTCCCAGACACCAACTATGAAGCTACTGCAAGAGGGTCATTAGCTTAGCCTAGCATAGAGACTGAAAAGCTTTCAAAATCTTCATTTTATCTATATCAATGAGCTTGTTACTTTTCTTTTACCTCTTTGGTATTCTACATGTCATTGTTTTTACCCCCACATACGCCTCATTTTAATGTTTAATTTTGACAGAGAGAGCCTTCGTTTAAAGGCTCTACCACGTGACTGTGTTCCACCAATCAAACGTCATTGTGCAGTCTCAGTCACGTGACCAGACTCGATCTCAGCGGCGGGAAAGTCGTAGCAAAACAAAATGTTCAAATCAACCGTCGGCAAGGCAACACAGACAAGGAGGAACACCCTGGTCTCATAGTGAAAGCATGGTTACCTTGGTAACAGCGCCAAACAGCAGCTACATTATGTCTGATTGAATGCTTGTGTTAAAAACTAAATCAGACGTTACTCGGTACTTTTTTACTCTTACTCAAGTAATTATTTGGATGACTATTTTTTTTACTTTTACTTGAGTCATTTTATTCTGAACTAAAAGTATTTTTACTTGAGTACAATTTTTGGTTACTCTACCCATCTCATATCTAACGTTGAACGTGACTATCATATGTGAAGACTGGGGATCTGGCAGGGTCACAAACGGCAAGACTCCAACTACATTTGTTCAAAAATGTAACCAAGCTAGCTAGCTAGCACTAGCATTAGCTGGTAACTTAAGGGAAACTTTGCTGATATTTTTTTGTTGTCCGGCCATACGTGCAGATGAATGTCTCCAGTTCCAGGAGGTCTGGCTGGTTAAACTACCGTTGGATGACGCCCTTCAGAAAGGTTGAAAATCTGTAACGTTCCTCTTTAGCGATTAAATTAGCCGTAGCATACCATAAACACCACTGGCAGTTGCTGCTTCCTGGTTGGTGCTGGAGGAGCGCACCCATTGGTTGTTGACAATGTTGACATGATTTAACATTACTAATACTTAAAAGTTACGATAATATCCAACTTGTTTGTAATTTTATTGCAACATAAAGATGGAAAAAAAAAACTGACTCAGACTGAGTTTTATGACCACCTTACTCTCTAGCCTGATTCTCAGGATTTAACTCGATATTGGAGAATAGTCTGGGACAGCGGAATCACTTGAAAAGTCGTTTGGTGTATGGTTGGCATTACATGTACACAACACACTCAATCCATAAAAATTTAATTACATTTGTTAAGGAAGGTGTTGGATCAGCATGCAATGCATCAAGTAAAAGAAGTCCCTCTGAGCCATATTATCTCATAGTGAAGAGCATACAGTTTCCAGATTATCAGTGTTACAGGGAGTCATTATTATGAGCCATGTGAAAGCAAAAGGCATCACAGAGATGGATAAAACGGGAAAATGCCTCTCCTGCAAAGGACAAACAATTAATGAATGAGGCATAATTCACAGCAAGTGCACATGTTTCCATACATGCACACACACACAACCTCCGTCCAATCAATCACAATAGAGGAAAACACAACCAGCGATGGTTGGGGAGGATTGGCGGTGTTAAATTGTCTTTCTCACAGCTGTTGCTGGTACGTGTTCCACACAGAGACTCGGATGAATTGGAAGATGCAATAAATTATAGAACACACAAAAAACAAAAACACAGCTCAGCGGCCGGATAGAAAAAGCTTTTCCTCTGTAGTTATATCTGTCGCCCACTGGTAGCTGAGTGTGTGGCTTCCCAAAGCTTTGTCCAGACCTTTGGAAACGTCTAGTTTGTTATAGTTTAGGTGTTTTGTCTTATCTTATTGTGGTAGTCTGCTTTCCTGTCTTAATTTCTTAGCCTGGTTTTCTGTCTTGTCTTGTGATGTGTTATTTTTGGTCTTGTTCTGTTTCATCCTGTTCATGTTGGGTTTCAGGTCTTAGTCCTTGGACGCTCTCTTGTTGTAGTTTCTGTCTTGTGAGACTTGAAGACTCTTGAAGACCTTTCTTTTGATGTTGCCTTTCTTTAAATGATGTTCATTTCTTTACTGTTTAATCTTTTATCTGTTTTTATTTTGAACTGTTTCTTCTGTGTTTTATCGGTTTTATTTTCTTTTAACTGATTTTGTGTAAAGCACTTTGAATTGCCCTGTTGCTGAAATGTGCTCTACAAATAAAGCTGCCTTGCCTTGCGGTCTCTTGTGAGTGTCTTGTATATTCTATTCTGTTTCCTGTTTTATTGTGATAGTCTTGTTTTCTGTGCCGTCTTGTTTAGTTTTACTTCGATGCCTTTGTGATTGTCTGATGTCTTCCACCTGTTTCCCAGCCTCGTTACCTCGTTACGTTCTGTATTTAGTGTTCCCCTTGTCCAATCACTGTAGTGTTACTGTGTGTGTTTTTGTCTCCTGTGTGGATAGCTGTTTTGTTAGTCTTCCTGGTTCTTATTAGTGTTCCTGTGGGTTCTGTTTTTACTTGGCCTTTATTTTTTGGTTAATTGTTTTTGCCTGCTTGTTTCCTGGACTCCTTTTTGGTTTTTGTGCATTTTTGAGTTTTTCATTAAATCATCGTAATTATCCTCAGTTTCCTCCTCTGCATTTTGGGTCCGTTATTCACCCCCCTTCCGTAACGCTGTTGGTAGATGAGTTTAGTCGACAAAAGGTGACTGTGAGCTGGGTACAGAGCACCGCCTCATGACGGTCCTTTCAACGAACGTTACAGTTGAGTTTAGCCTGCAAAAAGTTGGTGTCATGCAGATGGTGATAGTTAAGTCACCAAAACCACTAGTTAAGTTTAGGAAAATAGAACAAACACACGTTTTCCTGGGTAAAAAGCTTTTCAATTCAATTTTATCTATATAGTGCCAAATCAAAACAACAGTTCTCATTGCGCTTTTCATAAAAGAACAGGTCTAGACCGTACTCTGGGATGTTATTTACAGAAACCCAACAATTCACCAAGAACAAGCACTAGGCGAAAGAGGCAAGGAAACACTTCCTTTAAGAGGCAGAAACCTCGAGCAGAACCATGGCTCAGGGTGGGGGGTGGGGGCATCTGCCTTAATAGAGAGAGAGAGAGAATAAATAAATATTGTAGCAGAGGGTGTCGAGCAGGAACATGGAGGCTGCAGGTGACTCCAACCACAGATCCAGACTCCACACCTCCAAAGCCAGAAACACCTGCAGGAAGCAATAGGAGTAGAGAGGAGAGGGGCGAGAGAGCACAAGACTCCGGGAAAGGGAAGAAGTCGAGTTAGTAACATGGATTAATGGGATGAGGTTGCATACAGATGGAGAGAAGAAGGAGGAGAGAGGTGCTCGGTGCGTCATGGGAAGTCCCCCGGCAGTCTAGGCCTATAATCTTGATAAAACTCAGATTCCAGGCTCCATCCACCCTGACCCTCTCTATGTGGCCCATAGCGCTCTTATACAGCAGTAGTCATTGTGGTGCATATACCTAAAAATACATGGAATACATGATTTACAGTGCATTACTTTTTGTAGCTATATGTACGACTGGTTCACGAGAACTGCCTGAGTGAGGAATTCGATCCAGATGAAAATCTGTGTAACATAATATTTTCCTACAGAAAATCAGTGTTGGCTATGTATAAAACCATAGCTATGTTTTATAAACCTCTATGGATAGCAACGTTTTAAAAATGGCAGGATAACAACCTCCCCCAATTTCCCTCCAGCTGAGCACAATGTAACTTCTAGCACAAGTACAAGAAATTAGGATGCCATTTCGCCACAACTCCAACAAGTGTATTGCTTTTTTTTGTAGTCGACATCAAAATCCACCTTTAATGCCTTGGGTTTGAGTTTGCACTCGCAGCTAAAGAGCAGTTTCCAAGCAGCAGGAACATGTTTAATCTGACAGCATGTGAAGCAGGTCTCATTATCAGGGTAGGAACGGAGCTCACATACTGTTTCAGGAAGTAAGAGGTACATTTGAGCACACGTTCTGGGATGATGTGCTGAATGTATGTAATAAGCAGTTTGCAAGATAGAAATTCCCCTTAAGGAAAATTCACTCGACCTATTTCGCCTACTTTGAGACTCCCGAACATATTCAGGCCTGGGAAACAGCCCACTTTAAAAAAATAATAATAATCAGAATGCTTTGTTTTGCTTGAATTGCTAAATTCTATGACAACTAAGGAACATGTTTGCTGACATTTTTCAGGGCTTTATGTGGGCCAAATGTAAATGTGTGTGACATATGCAATAAAACAGCCAAAATGTATTTGACTTTTTTTGATTAATAAAAGCAAGTCAATAAAATGTACATGTCTGGCCCTTGATGTGATTCTCATTTTCTAATTTTTGGCCTTAGTGGAATTGAGGTTGCCACCTCTGCTCTGGTTGAACACACTCCCTGTGTAGGTGCCCTTTATGTTACACCTCACCATCCCCAGGAAAGATGTTCTGGTTGTGTTTTTAATCAAAAAAACATGTGTAATTTCCTCGGTTATGGACACATAAAGTGGGCACATGTATTTACAGTTCATATGTCTGAACATGTGTGAATGTACAGCCCAGTCTCACGGCAGTTTGTGAAATAGTCACATTATTTAAGCTATTGATTTGTGTACACGGACACATTTAAGTAGTTTTTTTTTTGTGTTGGAGAGCACGAATTTTCATCTAATGTATGTGAATGGATAGCATGTTTCCTGCTCACAGCACAACTATGTTAGCGAGTAGTATGAAAACCCCAAAATGTTGTGGTTGCTGTTGGTTTTGGGGTTCTGTTATCGTTTCCTGTTATACTCCTAGTTTCCTCCCCTTGTCTTGTCTAGTTCCTGTCTTGTATCTTCCCATGAGAGTGTTCTGTTTCCTGTTTTATTTTGATAGTCTAGTTTTACTTCCCTTGTTTTCCCGCCCTTGTGTCACCTGCCTCTTGTTTCCTTGTTACCCCGTGTATTTAGTGTCTCTGTTCCTTTGTCTCTTGTCAGATCCTTTTCATTTGTGTGTTCCTGTCTGTGCCTTCAGCGTTTAGACTCTTCCCAACCGCCTTCCTTTCCCTGGGAGTTTTTTCCATCCCCTGTGCTCTATATTTCGCCTTTTTCCTGATCTGTTTTCATCTTTTCGGACATTAGTTTTTACCTCCTTGTGTTATTTTTGCAGACTGCTTTTTGGATCCCTTGTTTGTTGGAAATCTGTTAATTTTTTTTGGTTTTTTTGTTAATAATAAATCCTCATCACAAACTCTCTTCTGCCTGCCTGATGTCTGCGTTTGGGTAACTGTAACACAATGTGGTTCAGTGCCTTGCTCAAGAGCACTTTGGCAGTGCCCAGGAGGTAAACTGGTACCTCTCCAGCTACCAGTCTCCACCACCATACTTTGGTCCGTACGGGGACTTGAACCTGCAACCCTCTGGTTCCCAACCCAACTCCCCACGGACTGAGCTACTGCCACCCCCCCATTAAGTGCTGAGCACCACAAAAGAAAGGAGAAATTGAAATACATTAGCTCAAAATTTGTGCTCACCACCATGAAAAACAACAAACGTGTCCGTGTACACACATCAATAACGCGTGTGTGTGTGTGTGTGTGTGTGTGTGTGTGTGTGTGGCTGTGAGCAGCTGCCTCAGATCCATCACAGCCAATCTGCAGATTAGAAATCCAAGTCATTACTGCAGCAGAATTTCTTTCATGTCAGTCACCATTATGAGGAAATGTGTTTGTCTGTAAGTAATTCCACAACCCAAAATGAATTCAGAGTTACATCTTACAGCGAGAGTAGAAAGAGGGCTGCCATGGAGTACATGCAGATTTATATTATGCACCATGCCGTGCATCCATTTTGGACCAAACTCATTACCCAAACTGCATCCTTCAACAGCCTTCCCTCCAGTACAGTACAGGGGTTTAAGGTGAAGGGAGGTTCATCTTTATATCCAGTGACCATTTCGCTGACATTAAAACTAAGGAAACCTTTAGTTATAACATTCATTTGAACCCATTTGGCTCAGCGAGAGACCCTTTTTCCTTCCTAACTGCATTTTCGGGTGGAAATCATTTCAATCAGGAGAGACATGTTTGCAGATATGCAAATATAATTTATTGTACAGCTCAAATAAAATGTATAAAGTCTTTGGAGATTCGACTCCATCGCTATATGAACATTTTGTATATATGTATAGGGGTAGAGAGCCATCAGTTAGGTAGAGCATTGATTAAGAGTGAGGTCTTCCTGAAAGGATTTACACTGAGATACATTTCAATCAGGAGAGACTAGCTGCAGATATGTGGCAGTTAGTTATACACAGCATGATAAAATATACATTTATTAGGATAACAGCTGAATTGATTTAGGAGAGCATCGATTAAAAGTTAGGTCTTCCTGAGAGAATTTACGCTGAGCTACTGTACATTAGTTTGACTTAGTTTCCCTCAACGTATGGCTTTGAAGAGTGCGCAATCACGCGCTCAATGTGAGTAACTGTGACGATTTTTACGAAAATGAAACATCTGTATGAGCAAAGTTCTTTGAAAATGGCATTGCTGAATCACTACAAACAGTCTCTGGTGGTTGCAGGTTTGTTGAGTGAAGGGACCTTTCTGTAGCGAAACAGGCAATATATTCAATTTAATTCTCAATGAGGCCGGGGTGCACAAATGATGATGTGTTATGTTGGAGGCACCAGGTGGTCATCCCCCAATCCATCTCCTCCTAAGAGGACATCAACAACAACAGTGCTTGTGCTGAATATAAAAAGATTCTAACAGTCCAAGTAAGCATACACAGTATCTAGACTCTCCCCTTAAATAGCCCCTCCTAGTTTTGTCATTCACCATGTGAGCAAAACTGTCAAGACCCCCCTTTATCAGCTTCAACATTTTCTTTCTTCGAGGAGTCAATGAGGACCAACTGATTTTACCTGGATTCATCTTAACAGCCTAAAAAAGCAGGTCAGCCTAACTTGAAAGTTTGACTGCACAACAGCAGCAGCTGTTTTTTTATCTAAACAGCATATAGGGTCCTCAGGGATGTTCCACATGCATGCACTTGTTTTTAAAGTCACTACCCACCTGTACAAAATTGTAAGAGGTGTTTTTACTCACAGTGGCTTGAGAAAGTTTACACACCCATGCTAAAGGTGATTAAAAGAGGATTAAAAAACATCTATTTTAATTCCAAAGGCCAAAGGAACTTTATCAGGATGCATAGTATCCTGATCAATGAAATAACTGGCCTTTTAAAAATGAAAATGTGCCTGCCTCTATGTGAATTTAACATAGGGGGTGTATCTATACTCATGCCCCTGTATTTTAACATAGGGGTGTATACTATGCCCCTGTATTTTAACATAGGGGTGTATACTTATGCCCCTGTATTTTAACATAGGGGGTGTATACTTATGCCCCTGTATTTTAACATAGGGGGTGTATACTTATGCCCCTGTATTTTAACATAGGGGGTGTATACTTATGCCCTGTATTTTAACATAGGGGGTGTATACTATGCCCCTGTATTTTAACATAGGGGTGTATACTTATGCCCCTGTATTTTAACATAGGGGTGTATACTTATGCCCCTGTATTTTAACATAGGGGGTGTATACTTATGCCCCTGTATTTTAACATAGGGGGTGTATACTTATGCCCTGTATTTTAACATAGGGGGTGTATACTTATGCCCCTGTATTTTAACATAGGGGTGTATACTTATGCCCCTGTATTTTAACATAGGGGTGTATACTTATGCCCCTGTATTTTAACATAGGGGGGTGTATACTTATGCCCCTGTATTTTAACATAGGGGGGTGTATACTTATGCCCCCTGTATTTTAATATAGGGGGGTGTATACTTATGCCCCTGTATTTTAACACAGGGGGGTGTATACTTATGCCCCTGTATTTTAACACAGGGGGGTGTATACTTATGCCCCTGTATTTTAACACAGGGGGGTGTATACTTATGCCCCTGTATTTTAACACAGGGGGGTGTATACTTATGCCCCTGTATTTTAACACAGGGGGGTGTATACTTATGCCCCTGTATTTTAACATAGGGGGGTGTATACTTATGCCCCTGTATTTTAACACAGGGGGGTGTATACTTATGCCCCTGTATTTTAACATAGGGGGGTGTATACTTATGCCCCCTGTATTTTAAGGAAAAACATTTGTTTATTTATTTTATCAATTATTCACAAAGAAAATTGGTGTCCTTAAAGGTTTGATTTTCCAATTTTTTTTAAATTAAGGCATTAAGATCAATTTCCAAAAGATGTTTTTTTTTATTCTTCTTTTTAATCAACTTTAGCATGGGGGGGTAAACTTTCTCAAGCCACTGTATGTTTCCTGATTAGACCTGTTCTTAGGACTTCTTACAAACAACCCGTTCGTTCTTGTCTTATTTCTGATATAGTAATAAAAAAATGAGTCAAATTTGACCCGATGACAACACAAGGTGTAAGCTACATATATATTTATTTCATATATTTAAGATGATTTTTGGCCATTTTATGCTCTTCTTATATAGGACAGCTAAAGGGGAGAGAGAGGGAGCATGACACGCAGCAAAGGGCCACAGGTTGGAGATGAATCTGTGGCCGCTTTGACAAGGACTGAGGCGCACGCTCTACCAGGTGAGCTACAAGTTTTAATGTTTTTAAAACAACAATTTTTCATCCCAAAGAAAGCCTGAAGACTATAGAAAAAGTTCACACTGGCTCATAAGCCAGGGCAGAGAAATGAAAACACAGTTTTGTGGGAAAATGGATTTATTGATCTATTTACAATAATAGCAATAAAATGCATTAACTATCATGAGAACAAAACCAAACCAAAGGTCAGCTGGCAAAGAGGACAATAATCTAAAGTCACAAGACTTTTTAGAGAATTTTGATGTTGAATTTTGAAGTTACAAATGGTGTTCTGAGAATGGGTTTATTGTTTGAGCTTAGTTTAAAAGTGCACTATTATATTCTACTGTATCATGGTGAAGAACAAATTGCATGCAGCCTCAACGCAGGAATGAGGAGAGCTCGATACACTGGCTCCGACTGTAACCGTCAGCTAACAAGCTCTGGGTCGGTCCAGCTACAAACCCCAGTGGGCAGTTTGACAAATGCAGAATCAGATACTTGCCCTTGGCTTTAAAATTAACTGGGAGTAATAATGTCCCATCTGTGTGTGTGTGTGTGTGTGTGTGTGTGTGTGTGTGAGATCAGATTCAGCTTATTATCACTAAACAAGGGGACAGTTCACATCAATGTGAAGCCATACACTGTGTATCTATGTACCCAGAGGATAACTGAAATCAATATATTCCAATGGTGTGTGTGTGTGTGTGTGTGTGTGTGTGTGTTGAAAGAGCAGAGCTTTAGGTTGAGCGAGCTCAGTAACTGAGGCGTTGCCGTGAGGGTCGGCTGTATGCAGAAGCTGCATGTGATGAATGAAGGCTATAAGACGAGGGCTGCAGCCAGTGACATGAGATGCGGAACATGGATTTATCTCCAGCTACAGAAAAATCAATTAAACCTCACAAGTATCCATGTGTGTGTGTGTGTGTGTGTGTGTGTGTGTGTTCTGCTGTAAGACAGAAGGTAAAAACTGTAGCTAAAGTCATTCTAAAAGTCATCTCATCCCCAACTTTTCATCCAGCACCAAGTCCCAGAGACCATGATCATAAGAACCAGACCCCCGGGAGCCAATTGAGCAATTTGCACATAAGTATTTGAATCTGTATTGACCTATTTAGAGTGCCAGATGGGTGGATGCCCGCTGTACAGAACAACACACAGAGATGATGCCAGTGCCAATCTCCCGTCACATATTGGGCAGTCTCGCATTGTCAGCTCTTATCACCACAGCGCTGTGGAGTAAGGTCTGGCTACACCACAGATACATTCTGGGATAGAAAGAAGAAAGAAAATGTGTTGTTTGCATTTCTTTAAACTAATCAGAACTGCGCTAAACTCCAGACTCTGCAAAATCGTCTCAGGGAGGAATTTCTTTTGGTGAAACATTTGTACCCGCAAAAGAAAACACCACGTACAATATTAATTAAGTTAACTGCTCACACAACACAGTAACATGAGCTATTTAAATGAGCTGATACATGGTTAAACCTCACTGGCTCTTACCAGTGTACTTCGTCCACAGCAATCCCATCAATCGGTCCCAAAATGTCCCAGTTAGTCTAGGAAATGCAGTAAATATATTCTTTGTAAATCTTTACAATCATTCCCAACTTTTATTGATGTTTTTGGCTCTTTTTCAACACTTTTACGTGTTTTTTCAATGTTTGTCATTTTTTTTTACGTTATCACTAACTTATCAACTTCAGTTTTACAGTTATTTTTGGAATTTATGGTCAAACCTCATTTATAGGAAATTATACCTTGTTGTTTGAGTTAGAAAAGCAGAAATTAGGAATTATTTAGACTAAAATGAAAGGAATGGATGTTGATGATAATCACAGACTGGAATATGTCAACTTTTACTCTCAATACTATTTCAAAAACACTTCAATTTCTTATTCAAATGCTATAAAAATTGCACCAAATGCCCCAAAATTAATGAAAGTAGAGATGTGTACTTGCCAAAGAGCGTTGTGTGGAATCAATCATGTTATTTTGGGTAATTAAAATGAACATTGATAAGGGAAAACAGGTCAATTTGACCTGATGACAACATGAGGGTTAAAGAGATACAGTATTTCCTGATGTGGGAAGCCCAGTTTGATACGTTACTGTAAATGATGAAAGCGGAAGGTGAGGGTTGGGCTTTGGTTGGGTATGGACGGTGATTGCTTGGGTTGATTTCACCCTCAGGTCACACCAGAGCTGCATTTGATCTAACCAGTAAGGTATTTGGGTTGATCAACCCCTTTGACGAGCATGAAGCATTAATGTGTCTCATGAAGTAACATCCCGCTAAAAAAAGCTTCCAAAAACACTTTCTACAAGCTTGTTTTAATGACAACAATCCTTGAGATGGTTTCCTTCTTCTTTTTTAAAGAGAGGATGTGTTGTTTTAGAATTCAAAAAATGATGTGCTGGTAATATGCTGATGATGCCATTTTTAGTGTTTCTTCTTGGGGTGCTGGCGGTGCTGTATCATGAAGACTTATTTGTGGTAATTAGGTCAGGAGGAGGCAGTGGCGTGCTGAGGGGGAATCACAGCCCTGAGCGACCTTGCTGGGGAAACTTCCCCCTCCATGACTCATTACTGGCAGAGCTGCAAAGAAAGTGTCAAGGAAATAAGATGGAGCTCATCATGTGTAAGGATTTTGTCTTGTAAATGTTACCTAAACCAAATAAATGTTGGCTGCAGCTGATAAATCTGTCACTCCTACTGGCTTCTTCAGCACTTAGCTCTCCATTTTTAAAAGGACTTGACTACAGAAAGCCCCATAAGCCTGGTGGGTAACACTTTCAATTAAGAAAATTCTATTTGTCCGTTATTAGTTGGCACGTATTAGTAATGTATGAGTCCTTAACTCCTGTTTAGTCGTTATTAGTGTTAGGCCTGTTGCTGCAGAGTAGCTCTCTGTCTCTCCTCTCCCCCCTTCCCTCTGTCTGTCTCTGATGCAGGAGTGGAGTCTGCTGTGTGGGTGTCAGGTAACCCATCTACCACAATCACCTCTGCCTCTTATACCCGGTCAGCCTTCCACTCTGTGTCAGAACATAGTCAAGACGACCACAGTCTGCCTAGTGCATGATCCGGCTTGTTACCTGTTTGCGTGTTGTATTTGGCCTGTCCTGATCCGTTGTCTCCTTATGCTTCAGTTTCTACTGGAACCTGACTCCTGCTGCTTCACTCCTGACACCCACCAGACCTGCTCTCTGCTACTGGATCTCACTGCTCACTGGATATTGCGACAGAACAAGCTCCTGCTCGGAACCCCTGGACCTGTTTGCCTCTCAGGAACCTGGACTTGTTTTCTCGGATTGACTTCAGTACTTTGAAATATACCTGTTAAACTTTCACACTGGCCCTGTGTCTCCTGTCTGTATTTGTAACAGTTAGCATCAGGTTACAAGTGTGCTGCATGTAATGAGCATGTTTTGCTATGTAAAGTGTTAAGGTTTAAGCATAACAATTACTTTAGTTTTGTAAGTTGTATTTATATGAATAATACAGGAATACTGTGGGCATTACTACAGCCCCACTAGCTCCACATTAAGCCTGAGTAATTCCGATTGCATTCCTTTCTCAAGTGCAGTTCTGCTCAGTTAACTGCACTTCACCTTCCTTCAGGGTACCTTTCCTTGCAGAAGCCAAATAATTCATAAAGTCATACAAAAAACATTCAGTATGCAAATATATAAATAGCAAACACTAAAAACTGAAACAATGATTTAACAATATGCTTGATAATAACTTGTCTGTTACAAGCCATTTTCTTGAGAAAAAATTGATGATTTTGAATGTCCATAATAACCCATCGCTCAAAGATGATATGCAGGTGAAATAGTTTGCCTACTGTCTTCCTTCCTGTTGTCTTTTAATGACAATATGGGATATTTTCTGCTGTGTTTGCTGTTTTTGTCACACTGGCATACCAGGTTTTGGTCACATTGCCATTGAATTTGAGATGGACAATCACATCATCAATAATTGGCAGTTATGCTCCACAGAGGATGAACCGTTTACATTTGGATGCTCTGAGATTTCTGCCCAGGTAAACGTTCATCTAATCTAAGGCCGTTTGCAATGAATAATCATGGACATGAAAAAAAACTTAGAAAAACTGTTTATAAATGACATAATTGACCATTCTTTCGAAGATGCTGTTCCTTATTGGTCAGTATGACAGAGGAAAATGGCAATTTGAAGTCAAAATAAAGACGAGTCATAACGGTGTCATCAGCATCCACGTTGCCACTTAAAGAAGACACTGAGTTTTTGAAAGAATGGTTCAAATCAAAATGTATTTCTTTTTTAAGATTACATTTTTGGGGATTTTCCACTTTGATTTTTGGTAGGACAGCTAGATGAGAAAGGGGGAAGACATACAAGAAGTCATCATAGGTCAGAGTCAAACCCTGGACCTCTGCGTCAACGCAAAAACCTCTCAGCACATGTGCGCCTGCTCCACCACTGAACCAACCCGGCCACACAACATCAAAATGTATTTCATCTGAAAAGCTTGACCAACTATCCTCTGAAAATAGAAAAAAATGATGTCACAGTGATTCGATTATAGTTTAACAGATTCAAGCTTTTTCGAATGGAAAAACATTGGGTTATGTCATTAAATACCAACATTTAAATCGAATGTTATATTCCTTTTAATGGTGTGTAGGCATTGACTTCCCTATCTGCATCTTTTTAACTAGCATTTCTTGTATTTTGGTATCCATGAGTCATTTCTCTTTTCCTAATCAACGGTGCAAGAAATTGGCAAACCCTTTTATTTCTTATTCAACACCCAGGTCTAACACCAACCTAAACTTCCCTCAGCCTCAGCTTTGTGGGTGGCTCAAAATCCCCCTTGTTTCCACCTGCTGGGCTTCTGTCTACAAAGAGAAACATGGCTTCAGGGCAGCAGGCAGCTCTGGTGGCTTAATAATTCATGACTTGTCATTGTGAAGCATGGCACACTCCCCTACTGCAATCACTGAGATCATTTTGCTCAGCAAACCCTGCTAAACGCCTCTGCCATTTGTCACAACAATAATTAAATGTTTCACATTGATCCGGCCACCTGTGGTTGATGCCTCTGACCTGAAACAAAGTGGAAAACACACAGGTGGCACTGTTATTGGCTGATGTGTAGAGTAAATAGGAAGCCCTGTTCAAAAGAAGTTAAATAGGACAGCTTAAACCTACACATTGCAAAAATCTTTTATTAGATCTTTTATAATTAAACTCTACCAAAGCACAAATAACATGTTTATAGGCAACTTTTGAGCACACAGAAGACTTGATTTGTATTGAGTGTGCAGTTTTTTTGTATTAAAGCTGGGGGGGCGGACATTTTGTCTCCTTCCTCTAGTAGTGAGAGTAATTGCAAACACTGTCAATGTGCTTAAGACAAGCAGTGGGATTCATAATAACACTGCATCGCTGTGGTCTCTACCCCTTCCTGCCTGTCAATGTTATGAGTAATACAGGAAGACTGGCATACCGTCCAACCAATCAGAGAGCCAGAACAAGCAGCTGTGCTAAGTTTAAAAAAAAAAAAATAAAAGGTTGGTTGACAGGATCCTTGTCCATCAACCCATACATATATTGTATGAGATTTAAGGCTGTCCCAGATGAAAAATGGCAACCATGACAGAAGCATATAGCCCAACATCACATGTCTCAAGGGGCCTAATCAGAGGTTAAATTGGGATTTCTTACGTGGGGGACCCTCTGTAGTTTGTAACTATCTTGCAACATCCAAAACATTGTTTTAGCAGAATATCAGAGCAATTTAGGCTGCAATCTGTTATTTAAGTTGCCAGTTTCTGACCTATTTTTCTCCCTACCTTGCCATCCACATATCACCCTCTTCCATCTCTGTTGTCTGTCTGACTGACAGCAGGTGCCTTGACTGGCAACAAGCGTTATTACCGCCAGCAAGTCATAGGTTCCTCATCTGCTCTGCAGCTTTAAAGGAAACCCATTAACAGAAAAACGTGAAAAACGCAGTTATGATGTTAGTAAGTTCTAACATCACCTCATTTAGGACTTCGTTCTCTACAGCTACGTAGTGATTCTTTTGAATAATTTAAGTGAGAAAAGTGTAAAAATGTATGTATGTGTGTGTGTATATATATATATATATATATATATATATATATATATATATATATATATATATATATATATATATATATATATATATATATATATATATATATATATATATATATATATATATATATATATATATATGAAGATGTGCAACGTTAAGCATCCTCTAATGACATAGAAAAGTGTATAGGCCAGTTGGAAATGTGTGAGAGAGAGGAAGACCAGTTACTTCATGGTCCTGTGACTAGGTCCAGGAATTTTGGACCGCGATACATGATAACCTATGTTGGATAGCAGGGACCCATTCAGCCCAAGATTATTTGATATGGGATATAGGTCAGTCCTAAGTGGGATAGATAAGCACATAAGAAGCTGGGTCCAGACTAGTTTAATGATCGCCAGACAGATTAATTTTAGAGGATGGAAGAAGGAAGGGGTGCTGTAAATCCAGGAGTGGGCTTGTGAGATGACTAGGGTTGCGGTGTTTGAAAAGATGTCATATAACGGTTTGCCAGACTGGATGTCTAGACTAGTTGATGTTGCTAGTTCGATGTTTTACATTTTATTAAATAAATGGCATAGGCCACGTGTGCTGGGGCTGAGCCAGCCCAATTTAACCCCTGGGCTTAACCTACATAAGGAAGAAAACCCCTGAAAACTGAGGTCTTGGTCCTCTGACAACCAAATTCTGGTGGGGTTTGTTAGGAGGGAGAATATAATGAGGAAACAACGCCAATACATAGGGATTTATCCATGAAAGGAGACAGATGCTGACATCTGACTGCCAACAGCTCCTAATAGACAAACCGAACTGAGGCAGGCTGGACTGATGCACAGCTCCAAATAATCTCTCATGGATTTCCAAACTGATACAGACAAGAGCGACAAGGCAAATCAAAGCAAAGAGCATAGACAGTAAATAATAATTATTCTACTGGATAGCTAATTACAATGACCTGTTAAATTTTACTGGTTTTAATTAGTTGATGCTGTAACCTCATGCTGTGTTTCTCCTTCTCATTGTCATGAGAAAGGTTGGTACCATGAGTAGGTTGGGTACCAAGACCCGGTGCTAACACAGCACCGGTGCCTTAACGACCGATATCTACTACAACAGTCTGCAGCTAAAGACACAAACTAGCTGTGCTATGGCCACTGCCTGTAAGCCTTGTAGTGCATTTAAGGTTATTGTAAAACACCCATTTCCCTTATGTGTTAGTAGTGGTTGTTTTTCTCTAACAAAGCAATTTAATGGTGAAATTGGAGCTTTTATTTCCTATATTTAACTTTTTTTATATATTAAGTATGGGCACCGGCACTGTTTTAAAAGTATCGTTGTAATGGAAAAAAAACAAACAATACCCAACCCTATTCATGAGGAATGCACAGAGGAACATGAGTGATTTTAAAAATGAAATAAATAAAGGAATAATTAAAATAACACATACGAGGACCTGCAAACAGCATAATTAAAGACACACAATAAATATATATTAAAGCAATCGTGAACAGATCCACTGTATGAATCACTGGTGGTCACATGAGCTCTCTTATTTGTCCCATGGCATGAAAATTTTATTTTATGAGGTTAAATCATAGCCCCCCAGTGGCTAGAAATGGTGATAGGTGTAAACCAAGCCCTGGGTATCCTGCTCTGCCTTTGAGAAAATGAAATCTCAGGCGGGGCAATCTGGAAACTTGCTCCTTATGAGGTCATAAAGGGCAAAGTTACGTCCCCTTTCTCTGCTTTGACCGCCCAGAGAATTTGGCCCACCCATGAGAGAGAGACATCATGGCTTTCAAACAAGCAAAGTAGCAGTTGGTCAAGGCCACACCCCCAGCCTCCCCTCCTACTCAATAGCTACAGACTCAGAAACGGCACATACTAAGGAAAGCTCATTGTGGGACTGGCTCTAGTGGCTGTAATTCTGCACCAAGGCTGAATTTTGGGAAAGAGACTTCAGATACAGTATTAGGGGACCACTAAGGTCTATATAAAAGAGACTTCAGATACAGTATTAGGGACCACTAAGGTCTATATAAAAGAGACTTCAGATACAGTATTAGGGGACCACTAAGGTCTATATAAAAGAGACTTCAGATACAGTATTAGGGGACCACTAAGGTCTATATAAAAGAGACTTCAGATACAGTATTAGGGGACCACTAAGGTCTATATAAAAGAGACTTCAGATACAGTATTAGGGGACCACTAAGGTCTAAATAAAAGAGACTTCAGATACAGTATTAGGGACCACTAAGGTCTATATAAAAGAGACTTCAGATACAGTATTAGGGACCACTAAGGTCTATATAAAAGAGACTTCAGATACAGTATTAGGGACCACTAAGGTCTATATAAAAGAGACTTCAGATACAGTATTAGGGACCACTAAGGTCTATATAAAAGAGACTTCAGATACAGTATTAGGGACCACTAAGGTCTATATAAAAGAGACTTCAGATACAGCATTAGGGGACCACTAAGGTTTATATAAAAGACTTCAGATACAGTATTAGGGGACCACTAACCTTCATCAGGTAAAATTCATAATGTGAGGTGAACGTCTGAGGACCGAAACGTCTTTCACAAAAAAAAAAAACTGATCAACAGTCTGGGTTTTTCACAGCAACAGTTTTTGATTCTACATACTAAACGTTTACAAAAATAAAGACTTGACATGAAAAAGCCTAAATGTCTCCGCCAACAGAGATTAAAGTGCAAAAACTAATAAGAGTGTCATACAATAAAATGTGTATAAGTTTGAGTTTTAAGTTTAGATGTTCTGTAAACGTGCATGTGTCAAAAATGTACATAAGTGTCCTATTTCTGTCTTTTTTTTCTCAACTTAGAATCCACCAACAACCATATTCATTGCTTTTTTCCAACTTCACTCCCCTGTTATTTTTGAATTCCATTCTTGGCTCTTGACATCGGAGGAAGCGGAGCACTCAGTCGGTGCATATGAGGAGTAGCTGCCAGTGCTCCATTAATTATAGGGCAGGGTGTGAGTTGGCCGTGAAAAAAAGATCAACAAATCCTGTAAAAAGAAAACTGACACATGCACACATGCAAACGCACACACAGTGGGTTTCACAGTGCATAAAACAGAAACACAGCTTGCTTGCTTGCTCTACTCTTTCTAGACTTCCTGAGCTTTTGAAGCAGCTTCCGAGCTATTTTGCAACCCACAGTTTCACCCCTTTTATCTAACTTTTTATTTTGTTGAACATAGTTTAACTCTTTTCGTAAGCACACTTCTGGTATCCATTCATTGGAATACGTGGGGCCACACCTGGAGTTCCAGCACAAGAAGCTGATCAAACTTTCATAAAAACCAGTTTAAGGACCCTCCAAAATTGTTGCTAAGGAAGGAAAAGCATTACTGATTCCTTTTCCTACTCCGGTTTCTTCAGGTTGGCGTAGGAGCCTTTAGGTGCTCATCACTGTCCAAGCAGGAGACGTCTTAAACAGCTTAGCTCCTTTTTGTTGGCCAAGGAGTTTCTGGATAAGGTCTAATAGTACCTACAGGCCTTATCAACCAGGATTTCACAGTAAAAGCTAAAAAATAAATGGACAAAAGCTTGACATGTGGCAAGTGATATCAGAAGATTAAAGAGGGAAAAGAGAAAAGAACGTTTTCAGTCTTTTGCAGTCACTTTTGCTGCTCAATTTGAATCAGCTTAAGTCTGATTGAATTTAGTCAAAATCGCATCGTATTACGTTCGTTTTATGACCAACATTCATTTCATTATACTGTTGAGTGTTAAAAGTGATTGGTGAACAATCAACAGCAAGGAGTCAGCTTGGATGTTTTAGTGCCATCAAGAAAAAAGGATTTTTTTTTTTGACTGCATGTAAAAGGATGGTTGCCTGCTGTCATAGCAACCATTGATGTGTTGTGAAGGGTTGGTGAACTTGTGATGACCCTCGACACAGTAGGTGATGTCATAACATGGATAAAAAGGAAAAACAGAGACCCTGCACACTGCTTACTGAGAGGAAGCAGAAAACATAATCACTTGAAGGCCTTTATTGAATATCTTTTGTAGGAAACAAAGCAAAGGTCAATGAAGGCCTCAAAGAGGTTTTACTTGTCTCTTTTGAGTCTGGTGTGTGGCTTACTTGGACCACTGCACCTGCTGGTAATTCCACTGAAGGACTGACCTCAGGTGCATCCGTTCTCTGAGCAGTTTGGTACATGGGTGATGCAGGTCACTATTCATAATGTCACATTCAAGTCATATTGTCGTGTCCTCATACTTACACAATATAATAAGTTGATTGCAAATTACTCCCAAAAAAACATATGACTGTCCTATTTAATCCAGTGATACGGCCACAGGTGGCAATTTTAAACACGTTGACCCTCTATTTACGTAAAGGCCGCAGTTTAAATTTGTTTTTGACACGTAGTTAAATTTGTGAAACAGAACTGGTTTACCCTCATGTTGACCTCGGGTCAAATTGACCCGTTTTCCTATATCAATGTTCTTTTTAATTACCCAAAATAACATGATTGATTCCACACAACGCTCTTTGGCAAGTACAAATCTCTACTTTCATTAATTTTGGGGCGTCTTATTCAATGTTATAGCATTTGGAGAAAAAACATTGAAGTGTTTTTGAAATAGTATTGAGAGTAAAAGTTGACATATTCCAGTCTGTGATTATCCATCAACATCCATTCCTTTAATTTTAGTCTAAATAATAATAATTTCTGCTTTTCTAACTCAAACATTAGGTATAATTTCCTATAAATGAGCTTTATTGACCATAAATTTCAACAATAAATGTAAAATTAAAGTGTTACATAGTGTTGAAAACGTCAAAAAAAGTGACAAACATAAAAAAAAGCATCAAAAGTGTTTAAAAAAGGAACAAAGACATAAGAAAAAGTTAAAAACATCAATATAAAGCGTCAACAAAAGTGTTAATTTTCAATTTTGACGGGAAGACAACACAAGGGTTAAGTTCAGGCAACGAAATACTTAGTTAAGGTTAGGAAAACATCAGAGATTGGTCGGACATGAGTAAAATAACTAAAATACGGACATAACTATGTCACTGACAAGGTACTTTAAAGGCTGTTAATTCAAAAAAGTGACTGTTGGTCTCACACGGCACACAAACTTAAATATGAACAACTAAGAACAAAATCTATAGTAGGTTTCTTATACTTGGTGAAAAGAACTTGATAAAATTGCTATAGAAACACCATAGATGTGGACAAACAAAATACAATATTAAAATGCAATCAATCCTAATAAAAAAGGAGTTTTGACTTATTTTGGAATTAGAGTCACTCATTCTTCATATTTAGTCTGTGGTCTTACAGCCTCAGTTGTTATTCCAAAGACGCCTTTAATTTCATTTGCCCCTCAGGCGTGTAATTATGTTGTTATTCCCAGCGATGTAGATGCACACCATATACGACAGCTGATGTCAACGGTTATTACCATTAGATGTTCCTAATAAAGGCTTATGGAGCTGTCAAGTGCTGCCACTTTGCAATACATCAATAAATGACACAGCCATGCGGTGGGCGACGCACTCGCTGACCAACAGATGATAAAACCCACTTGAAGATAAATCCAGACATTGGAATATGGATTGTACAAGTTATTTGTACAATTATCCGTTGGTTCATAAAATCTGTCACCACATTATTACCTCGTGCCTCCAAAGATATGTGTACAGTAGTCCGGCGTCTAAGCTTTGTCCTTCTCCTGTGCTTCTTCCTCCTGAAGAAGAAGCCAAAATGCATCAGTTTTGTGGTTGTGTGTCCCAAGTTAAATGGTGTTTTAATTTAAAAATGGGACTCATCCACCCATGAAGCTTAGATAATATCACGCAGAAGGGACATTAAGTTTCTGGAGTTTGTTCTCAAACAAGTGTTTTCCCCCCAGGCATAGTTATTAGTTATTATGTCATTAGATGAAAGACTCTACTGGTATGTATCTGTGACTATTATATTAAGTATATGATATGCCGTATATCTGCATATACGCACGACTAAACCTTTGATTGGATTTTGAATAATTGCTTATTTGCTCCAAAGTCTTTAATGGAGAACTTTTTATATTAATGAATGTCCATTACATTCAAGCCATTGCCAAATGAGTTGATACAAAGCTAATCACGACTATCAGCTCCACACAACTCTCTGTATTTCTGAGTAGGACTACGTTTAGAAACTGGTGGTGTCCGGTTACTTTCCCACGCAGAAAATCAAGAAAGGATAATGACCTCTTCTGAAATGTCCATGTTTTTTTAATCCTCCGTGTCCTCCTTGTTAGTCTTGCTTTGCTAGATCCTCCTCCAAAGCGCGCTAAAGGAGGGTCTGGCTAGTCCACATAGCATTCGGGGATGGAAGGAAAACGGGTTCTGGTTTAATGGCATTTCTTTAAACCAATCAGAATCGTCATGAACTCCACACAGAGCCGCTGAAAGCGGTAAATACATGCATCTGGCAGAATTTTCTGCAGCACCGTAGCAATCCCAGAAGTGGAATGCAAAAGATATAGACTACCTCCTTGGTTACCAGCAACTGCGTGGGGGAGCGGCGTGTATGATGTGTATGTATTATGTGGATGTGCCGACAGTTTTGTTGTCATTACTTAGGATTCCTCATGGGGGAGACAGAAACTACGCACTATAGCTTTAACCCTCGTGTTGTCTTCCCGTCAAAATTGAAAATCAACACTTTTGTTGATGCTTTTTATCGATGTTTTTAACTTTTTCTTACATTTTCTCTCTTATTTCAACACTGGAAAACGGGTCATTTCGACCCGAGAACGACATGAGGGTAAAGGGCACAACACAGATTAATACTCGCACCCATTGCTTTTGTGTAAGCGCACACCTGCAACATCTTGAAACACAACGTCACAGGTTGAAGTGTGTGAACGCGTTGGGATAAGCCCCTGTCCTATTTCTTAACATTGACAGTTGTCGACTCTTGAGAAAACCATCCGTTTCATCACCTTCCCTCCAAAGAGAAACATGGCTGCAGGGCAGCAGGCAGCTCACATCCCGGCCCGTCTGCCCTGCCATACTCACTGAGACTACAGGATGCACCAGGTGAGAAGCTTCAGGGGATGCCCCCGATTGTGGTTGGTGTGTGTTACACTTATGACATTTTTTTCTCACACCAGATGATATTCATGGCCTTAAAGTTCATGGCATTTCAATATATATATATATCAAGTACTCTGTGGGCATTTTAACAGTATTAATCTTTATATTTGTTGTGCAAGCGTTCGTGTGGTGCCATTTTCTAGTTCCTCATGCTGCATTCTTTGTTATGCAGCCTACAATTACGCATACTGTTTTCTTCATGTAACCTTCATGTTTCTCTTCCCAGAATGCATTGCAAATAATTATTTTCGTGGCATCCACTAATTTAATATATATATATTATGCTTCTAATTTCTACTTTGCGCTTAGTCTAAATAAACCTAATACAGTAAATCAGGCCTGCAGTCTCTCCAATAACGAATCCGTATGGGGCCTTTATTAACCCACCTGCTTTTGATTTATACCCCTCCTTGGTGACTGAAGTGAGTTTAACCGATTACAATCCTAAATCATGATTTCCAAACAACTAAAAATAAGTAGCTTTGGTGCAGACACCTGGTTAGACCATTCTATGGAAAAATAAGACAGATTTTCAGGGCAGTGGGTAAGAGTACAATAACATGTAATTATTCTCCTTTTGTTGTACAGAGACAGTATGTTTGCAGTGGTGTGTGTGGGAGGGCAGACGGATAAGTTTAGACTTAGAACTTGAGACAGTTTAAAGGCTGCTTTGTACCATGGTGTGTCACTTTGAGTATAATCAAACTCCCACTTCTTAATAGTGCAACATGCTCCACAGGAGGGGCAGCCCATCACTGAGTCAGCAGCAGAAAATTAGCCCGATCACATAAGATTTGCCAGTTACATTAGAAAATATACAGTATATATATATATATATATATATATATATATATATATATATATATAGCTGGTAAGTAAGAATTGGAAATGTAACGTGATGACATGATTTGAGTGTAACAGTGATTTGCTTGAAGGAGTAACTGAAGCAGTAATGAGTAATATGCCAGAAGTATTAATTTCTTACTTCCAAGCGTTACTTTTGTCCCACCCTTGTGTTTCTTTTTCCCCAAAAGAGAGGGGCAATGCGCAACATCCCTTTCCGATTTGATTGCATTTTATTTATTAACATATTCATAACATACTAATTTGAACCCTAACCATAATCTTTTCCTAAACATAACAAAGTAGTTTTGTTTCAATTCACAGCGTCACATGTTTCATATTGTGACTGTTTCAAAACATGCGGCTGTCACTGGTACAAAAATCCTGAATCTAGGAGAATATACGTTCTCTTGAAATGTAAATGAGAATGCAGTTCCAACGTTTTGTAGGATACAGGGTTGTTAAACTAAATCCTTTCCTAACTGGGCTGTTTGCACGAGTTCCAACATATATCATGCATGGGACTATGCTCAATGTCAGGTTTCCTCTTTAGTTTATTTTAATAATACTTTTTTAAATTCATGTTTAGCTGCATCACACATCTACAGTACTGCTTTTGCACAGCCATTTGTTGACTGTGACCTCAAGTGATTTCACCCTCCTCCTCCTCCTGAGCTATCATTATATTTGTCCTACAACTGGGGCCTTCTGGCTGAAAAACCTGCAGTTGAAGTCAGAAAGATAACATTGTTCATGTTAATTAATTAAAGATATAACTTTACTCCCTGGCGTTCTTCCTGTTCTTTTTCCTGCCAGGAGCAGCTTCCCACTCTTACTGTTTGAAAGTATATACAAGTTTGGCAAAAAGGCTGGAGTAAAGGGAGGATGAATGAATTGACGGTAAGAAAGTCACTCAAAAAGTGTCTTAAAAGTTGACCATCTATTTTCCAAGAAGATGAATTCGCTTGGGAAAAAAAGAAATCTCATCACTGAGTTTCTGTGTGTTTGTCACTAAAAGTTGAAGCAGCAAAACATTAAAGAGAAGTAATTAATACTTAATGACCCAGAATTACTAAAATGATAACAAGCTTTGTTTAAGCAGATGGGAGTTACCGCTGTTACTCAGGGCTAACAACATTTATCTTTAACGTCTCTTTAAATTGCTGTAAACCGCTCAAAAACATTTTTGGCTGCTTCGTGATGAATTACAATTAACTCAGAAGATTTCATCCACTGAGCTCAGGGTATATCAGTCTGACAAACCATCCTGCTCCTAATTTATCCAAAATGCTGAGCCAATCCAAACAGCACTGCCTTTAACTAATGACTGGACTATAAGTTAATGAGCAGGAAAGGAAATTGAATTAGACCCGGCGTCTGGAAGCTCTTCAGTTTCTCAATCGTTAAGCCTGTGTAATATCTTCACTGCCATTAAAACGTGAATTAAGGGAAGTTTTTACAGCAATGCCTTGTTCTCGACTTATTTGTGTGGCGCTGGCTGACTTTTATTGCCTCTTGTTTAGGATGCTGTCTGTACTTGTGAGTAGTTGTCTAACCCTTGTGTAAAATACTGTATGTGTATTTAAAACACAAGAAGTCCGGGCGCCTGTATAGCTCACCTGGTAGAGCCAGCGTCCATATATAGAGTTTTAACCCCCCCCCACTAGCAGACGTGGGTTCAATTCCAACCCGCGGCCTTTGCTGCATGTCACTCCCCATCTCTCTCCCCTTTTATGTCTGAGGTGTGCTGCTAAAAATAATGGCTAAAACAGAATCTTAAAAGTAAATAATTCCTTCAGTTTCAACAGGGCCTTCTCCGCTTTTGGTGCTCGGGCCCTAAAAATAAAGTCCTCCAAACCATATGCTGATATCAACGTTTTTAACTTTTTCTTACGTTTTTGTCCCTTTTTTCAACACTTTGGGCGCTTTTTTTCAATGTTTGTCACTTTTTTTCGACGCTTTCAACATTATGTAACACTAACTTATTGACTTAAGTTTTTCTTTGGAATTTCTGGTCAATAAACCTCATTTATAGGAAATTATACCTAAAAAAATAGGAATTATTTAGACTAAAATTAAAGAAATGTATGTTGTTGGATAATCACAGACTGGAATATGTCAACTTTTACTCAATACTATGTCAAAAACACTTCAATTTCTTTCTCCAAATGCTATAAAATTGAATAAGACGCCCCAAAATTAATGAAAGTAGAGATTTGTACTTGCCAAAGAGCGTTGTGTGGAATCAATCATGTTATTTTGGGGAATTAAAAAAAACATTGATATAGGAAGATGGGTTAATTTGACCCGAGGACAACATGAGGGTTAAACTGGCCTCTATTTGTAATTATGATGAGGTGAGAAACCGAAAAGCTGATTTTACAGTTAAATATGTTAAATGTAAGGTATCATAACAGGGAGATTGGGATTGATTTTTTTGCACATAAGCTTCTTATGCGCGGCCTGTTTATTAAGCACAGAAGTGTTCTTCTGCTCTCAGTGAGAGAGATAAGCAGCATGCATAAGGTGGATTTAGTGTCCTGTGCAGAAGCCGGTCATTCACAGGCAGCTGCAATTAGAATGATAGTGCCTGGCCATATGTTATTTTACGTCCCAGCCACTCCTCTGTGGTGCTCTGCTCATCCGCAGGGATTGGTAACACCTTTGGAGCGAGCTGAAGTGCTGACACTACTCCCCATCTCGCTGCCTGACGCTTCTCAAGGATGTTTCTCTCTCTGCTCTCTAAAAATATGGCTAGGAGCCACAAGTGATGTCTGGAAATGAATAATAAAGCGTGTAAGGACTCCACAGAGGGTGCGTGCGGACACGTGCTTGAGTTGAATTTGGGTTTCTCGACAGGCTATGACTCGAGCATTCACATGACCCCTTGCAGTTTCTTTTCGGGCACAACATGCTCAAAGGTATTCATGCTCATATATAGTATATATTATTTTTCTTTCCTGTTCTTCATCAGTCTGTCACCTGCCTCATTCATTCATTTGTTTCCTTCGGTTTCCTTTGCTAATTTTTAGCTCAATTGCACTACAGGTGACATAATATTGCTAAACTGTGTTACTTTGCTCAACCAAGCCAATGCTTGACTTCACAAGCAATGACAAACATCTTTTTTAATGCCAGCCAATTCACCAGAGCTCTAATAGTACTTGTGTTCACTCTATCAGGCACAAGGAGCTCAAGAGAATGTCGGTAGCAATTCTTGGTTTTATAACTTAATTTAAAGGCTCGAAATACAATTATCTACGGCACTTTTCTTAAATTGAAACCTATCCTATCAATGGAATTACTTTATGAGCATGGAGCAACAAATGTTGGTTTAAGGCAATTTAAATTCTAAAACAGAGATGCGTGGTTTATTGCTGCATATAAAAAAAGGTTTAATTATGACCTAATGGTTGTCACTGGATATTTTTTTAATCCTCACACAGCAAAATCTGTGTTTGCCACTATGTTCTTAAGTATCTGCTTATCTGTAACACTTTCATATATATTTATGATGTATCAAATTATTGTTAGGTCAATTTTATTTTTTATTCCTGTTGTGTGCGGTGGGACCAAAAACACAGAGATACAAACGGCAGGATAAAGAAAAGTGGTTTTAATGATTATAGTGGCAAGTCCAATAGAGCGGAGACCGGTCGGAGGGATGGTGGAAGGCAGCTTGGAGGTATCTGTGCGGAGAGGCAGAGAAAACACAGTGAGTACGAGGAACACGAAACAAGCTCGAGAGCAAATACTGAGAAAGTAAGATACGTAAACTGAGAGCCAAGTTACCACAGATGAGTAGGTAACAATCTGGCGCCGACGAAGTGGTTAGCCCGGGCTTAAGACTGGCAGGAGTTGA
>JABXJD010001587.1:32500-81273 GCA_013375575.1 Percina caprodes
GTGTTTACTTGTGTTGTCCTTGACTATTGTTTAAATTGGTTTGATGTTCCGAAACACTTAAGTGTGACAAACATGCAAAGGAACAGGAAATGAGGAAGGGGGCAAACACTTTTTCACACCACTGTATATATATATCTATATATATATATATATATATCTATATATATAGATATATATATATATCTATATATCTATAGATATATAGATATATATATAATAAAAATAAAGTATAAATCAAGAGCTTTAAAGAAATGTTTTATTACCCTTTGGTTAACCCCATGTTTTACCCCTTAGCCAATGATAATTCAGTCTGTGGGTACTGGAGTGGTGGGCTATAAGGCTGTGATCATAGATTATGCTCTTTTATACTGCAGTGGAATAGATTTGTTTGTTGCATTGTTCTTTGATTTCATACTCTTGAAATAAGGTATTGACCAGATATTCCACAGATGAAACATGGGAGATCATAGCACGCAGACATGTTCTTGTCTTTGAAGACCAGTTTCAAAGACGACCGAGGCGAGGAAATACTGTAGAAACAGCAGCACTGCAAGTTCAAACTAAGGGGCATGTAATGCACAGCGGGAGATAGGTGAGAATCGACAAGTCCAGAACCAGAACCATTCAACGATATAGGTAGGTTGTTTTTCACGCTGTCATTAGTGCATTTACTGTAAAAAATTAGCGCCCCTTGAGGTGGGGCGACCCACAGGTGAGTTTTCTTAAACATAACAGTCGTTTTAAACACATTGTTAACCTCATGGTGGCAGTTTGGTTAGGTTCAGGCAACAAAACTTGTTCTCTGTGCATCACCCTGCCAGATTGTTAATGTTCTCCTAGTCTATATCCAAGATGGGATTGCTTCGGGGCTGCCGGAAATTCGGCCGGATGTCCCTTACCTTACTCTTTCTTTGTGTTGGCGCTCCAGTGGATTCATGAGGACTATGGTTGACTGCTCCTCAGATCTCTGCAAGGTAAATCCAGACAGCTAGCTAGACTATCTGTCCAATCTGAGTTTTCTGTTGCACGACTAAAACAACTTTTGAACATACACATGTTCCACCAAAACCAGTTCCTTCCCAAGGCGATTTTGCAGAGGCACCGTGGCTCCGTCCGATGCTTAGCACCGCCCAAGACGATTGTGAGTGGTTTAAGAGAAACGGCAATAAACCAGAGCAAGTTTTTCTTCTCCTGTGTGGACTAGCCAGACCTTCCTTGGCAGCACTGTGGAGGAAGGTCTGGCAATGCGAGACTCATGTCCTCCCGATATATATAACATCAGGACATTAGTTCTGTAGTTGGTGCCAGTTCGGTTCAGCTGAAAGAGCCAATTAATATGACAGCAGTTGGGTTAGTATATATATATATTTACAGATAGCTGATATTTATGTGGTCCTATTGGTTTGTTAAACAGATATGTAGTTTGTTTAAGCACATATTTGCTTCTTTTACGCTTTGTTGGGTTCTTGTTCATCAGTGGCTGCCTGATGCTGTGTTACATCATGCTCTCTGCATTGTGTTTATTGCTTTCTGTCACAATGTGATTTCTCTCAAGGCTTTTTAGCTTCCTCTTTCCGCTCTTATTGTGTCTGTCCAACGGTTTTTCCTTTTCTTCTTCACCTTTTCTCTCCTCTACAGGATGATGGATGTGGCTTTGCTAATCATGAGCTCTAACCAGTCCCTCATCCGCTGGGAGACCTCTCTCTACTCCATCTGCTTTGTTTCCTGTTGTTCCCCCATCCTCTCTCCGTCTCGGTTTTGTTTCCTCTTTCTCTCTCTCTATTTCACCATCTCCTCCCGCCTCTGCTTGATGATGGATGTCTCTTTGTCAGCTTCTTCAATTTGAGCAGCTCTCGGGCCTGTGATGACAGAGGACCCAGAGGACAGTGGGCCAAGCCAAACCTTCCCAACGAGGTCCTCATTAAACTCATCATGAGGAACTAATGAGGATGAATTTGGAACCCCAATGTGTTTTGCTACCAAGGGAGTGCTGGGCTTCGCTCAAAGTGCCTGTTCATCTGTTACACCGCAAAGAACTTAAGGTAGCTTTTGTTTTTTCACTCTTTGACTTTAGCCTTGTTCTCTCTGGTTCCCTAACATATGAATCAAATAAAAAACAATAATGTATAAAATAACAGCCCTTTTAATACACATATAGGCACTCACAGGCTTGGCTTGCCTTGAGCACAGGGAGAAAACATCGGGTTAAGGGTCAAATCTTTTGGTTGATTTCATACACAACTTGGAATACCATGGCTCTAAAATGATGCTACTGGCAATTTATACTGCAGTTCACACTGTAGATGAAGTGAGTGTACAAAACTCCTCTCTTCACTGATTAGAAACCACTGCGAGAAACACTCAATATTCAGAAGTTGGAGACAGGTTGCATTCCTCTCACCACATCACAGAAACATAAAAGTTACATACAAATAAGGGTTTTAAGGTCACTTATTCATTTTCAGATAGAAGGCTCACATTGTTTTTGAATCAAGCATTTTTTGTGTCTGATTTTGATGAAATGATAAATCAATCAAGTACTTTTTCTGACTTTTAGAACAATGTCTGAGGTGAAGCCACAAAACAATTCACTTCTCCAATAAGCACTTAACCTTTAAACACTGTTGGTTGCTACCCCCTTAATTTACTGTTGGCGGACAGTTTTAACTGCTCTTAATTTAACATAAATACCAATAATACTAACCCTGTGTGTGTGTGTGTGTGTGTGTGTGTGTGTGTGTGTGTGTGTGTGTGTGTAAACCATGATCCATTCATCCAACCCAACAGTCTCTCTATGCGGAGGGTAATTACTACAGCTACTGGAGTTCGCCGTCTGGCGCCTAACAATACATATAAATATGGGTCGTAATAAGCTGCTTTTACAGATGACCTGTAGGCTGTATTTTTAGGTCTGACAAGTAGGATGTTTTTTTTTACGTTTAAGTGTTTTTATTGCTTTAGAGAACGTACAATATACAGTGCAACATTACAATGTCAATTGTAACAAGACATCTATTTACCCCATCCTACCCACAACAAACCCTTGTGCCGAGAAAAGGACAGATAAAGAATCAAATAAAAACAAAAAGGAAGAAAAAATAAAAAATTAATAAATAAAATAACAAAAAATAATAAAACAAAACCACCTTTCTTCTATTACTCATGATAGCGTATAATGTAGTCATTGTGCTCTGCCATCCCTACATCCCTAGCAGTTATGAAGAGGGAAGAATAGTAAGTCCTTCAAAGTAAGCCAGTAATGGGTCCCAATTTTTGTAAAACTTTCTGGATGATCCTCTAAGAAAATATTTAATTTTTTCTATTGTCAGAAAGCCACGTGGAGGCTTTTGGTGGTGTAGATCTTTTCCATTCCATAAGTATTCTCTGTCGTGCTCCCTTGGGCATTATAAAATCTCCACCTTGTACCCAAAACACAGCCAATGTCGGGCTAGGTTGTAAATTTAAGCCGAAGGCTTCATTTAAGACCTTAAATATTGATGTCCAGAACTCTCTCAACCTGGAACATGACCAAAACATGTGAAGTAGATCTGCTCTGTCCGTTCGACATCTGTCACAGATGTCATCCATGTTGGAGTATATTTTGGCCAGCCTAACCTTAGTATACCTAACTAACTATACTACTAACCTTACTATAGTGCATACTATTGAATCAGATTCAAACGTGCACAAGAAGAGGTCCCATTCACCCTGCTTAGAGCCCTGTCCCATACAGCATCTGATATATTTGTCCCAAATTCTGCTTCCCATTTTGCTTTGAAAGGGTCCATGGATATACTATAGAGTGACATAATTGAGTTGTATAAGTTAGATATTTGGCCTCTTAAGGTTAGAGAGGTCTGTAGTGTATCCTCTAAGTCAGAGTGCTCAGGCAATTGAAGGAATGATGAGACATTTGAATGAAATGACGTACTTTGAGATATCTGAAAAAACTGGAATTAGTGATGTTGAATTTACTGACAAAGTCTGTGAAACTGAGAAAGATGTTATTCATGAAAAACTCTTTACATGAAGGAAGGCCCATACTGTACCACTGTTTGAAAGTGTTGTCCATTTTAGCAGCTGGAAAAAGATGATTTTTACAGACAGGGCTGAGTATTGAAAGATCCGAGATATTAAACGTTTGCCTAAATTGTATCTAAATCTTAAGTGTTGAGCTTACTACTGGGCTGGAGGAAAACCACGTTGGGGAGAGGGGGAGTCTTGACGTAATCAGTGCAGCAAGTGACACCAGTTTGACAAAATTTGGCCTCTGCACTACACCAGTCTGCTTCAGGAGATTGAAACCAGTGAACATTTTTTTGTAAATTTGCAGCCCAATAATAAATCATTAAATTTGGGAGGTGAGCCCACCCCTGTCTTGGTCTTTCAAGAAACATTTTACGTAGCCTTGAAGTTTTATCTCCCCATTAAAAAACTTGATAGTAACTTTTCTGTTGCTCGAAAGAAAGACTTTGGAAGGAAGACTGGAAAACTTTAAAATAAATATAAAAATTGAAGAAACATATTAATTTTAACGCAGTTAAACATTGGTTTAACATTGATTCCTAGATACTTGAACCCCAGCTTTGATATACGAAAGGGCAAGTCTGTATCTTGTTTTTGTTGCACCTTCTCATTAATAGGGAAACATGCTTTTTGAGTAATTAATTTTATACCCTGAACAGCTACCAAAGTCTTCTAGAATCTTTAAAATTACAGGTGTAGAAGATGATGGGTCTGTTAAATAAATTAAGACATCATCAGCATACAAAGAGACGTTATATTCCACTCCCATCCTAATAATACCTTGTATGGACTATGTGGTTTGAAGCTTTATTGACAGAGGTTTAATCGCTAGAATGAGCAGCAATGAACTGAGAGGGCAACCTTGACGCGTTACTCTGGACAGTGAAAAATATTGTGAACATAAATGATTAGTGACTGCTGCAGCCTTAGGAGAAGAGCACAATAGCTGGACCCAGGAAACAAATTTTGGACCAAACCCAAATTTACCCAGCGTGGAGGAGAGAGAACCCCATTCAACCCTGTCAAAAGCCTTCTCCGCGTCAAGGGACACCACCACTTCTGGAGTGACCCCAGACGCTGGAGAATGCATCACATGTAAGAGTCTGCGGATGTTGATGAATGAATGACGCCCTCTCATAAAACCTGTCTGATCAGTTGAAATTATATCTGATATGACAGAATTTATTCTAACGGCCAAAACTTTAGAGAGAATTTTAATATCCGCATTCAGCAAAGACATAGGCCTATAAGAGCTGCAGTCCATCGCGTCTTTACCTGGCTTCAGTAAAACTGTCATAAGAGCCTCCAAGCCTGTGTTCAGCCTCCAAGCAGACCTTGTGGGATAGTTAAGTGCAATGGAAATGTCAAGTATGAGAGGTGCGTGACCCGACTTGACAATGACTCTACAGATTTTATTGAAGGGAGAAGATGTCTATCGATGAAAAAGTAATCTATTCTAGAGTACAACAAGAACAAGAACATTTTCTTCTACTGGGGTACAGAAATCTCCATGGGTCTATACAACCTATATAAGACATGAGGCTAGAGAGCGCCCTGGACATCTTTGATGTGATTGTAGATTTATAACTTGGGCGGTCCAAACCTGAATTCATCACTCAGTTCATATCTCCACAAATATAAAATGATGTGTATTCAAATTGGGCAACAAGGTCATTATTTCCTTTAAAAAGTTGGCATCATCCCAGTTGGGGGCATAAATGTACACTAAGACCACCGGGGAGTGAATCAGGCTACCTGATACTATAATATAACACCCTTGAGGATCTGAAATTATTTCTGAGGGTGTGAATAATACCTTTTTTATGGATTATTATTGCCGTACCCCTAGCTCTGCTGCTAAAGTTTGAATGGTACACCTGTCCTACCCAAGCCTTTCTAAGCAAAATATGGTCATGAACACGGAGGTGTGTTTCCTGTAAAAAATTAAATTTCAGTGTGCAGTCTTTTCAGATGTGAAAATATCCGCGCCTTTTTCACTAATCCATTTATACTTCTAACATTCAGCACGCAGTAAAGCATCATAAGAAGCCATGAGCTTGACAAAGTGAAGAACAAGAAGGATACATATATATACTGTATATATAATATATATATTTTATATATATATATGTATGTGTATATATATGTATGTATATAAACAGTATATATATGTATGTGTATATATACAGTATATATATAATATATATTATATATGTGTGTGTATATGTGTGTATATGTGTGTATATATGTATATATGTGTGTATATACTGTATATATGTGTGTATGTATGTATATGTGTATATATATATATATATATGTGTGTATGTATGTATATGTGTATATATATATATATGTGTGTGTGTATATATATATATATATATATATATATATATATATATATATACACTCACCGGCCACTTTATTAGGTACACCTGTCCAACTGCTCGTTAACACTTAATTTCTAAGCAGCCAATCACATGGCGGCAACTCAGTGCATTTAGGCATGTAGACATGGTCAAGAGAATCTCCTGCAGTTCAAACCGAGCATCAGTATGGGGAAGAAAGGTGATTTGAGTGACTTTGAACGTGGCATGATTGTTGGTGCCAGAAGGGCTGGTCTGAGTATTTCAGAAACTGCTAATCTACTGGGATTTTCACGCACAACCATCTCTAGGGTTTACAGAGAATGGTCCGAAAAGAAAAAACATCCAGTGAGCGGCAGTTCTGTGGGCGGAAATGCCTTGTTGATGCCAGAGGTCAGAGGAGAATGGCCAGACTGGTTCGAGCTGATAGAAGGGCAACAGTGACTCAAATAACCACCCGTTACAACCAAGGTGGGCAGAAGAGCATCTCTGAACGCACAGTACGTCGAACTTTGAGGCAGATGGGCTACAGCAGCAGAAGACCACATCGGGTGCCACTCCTTTCAGCTAAGAACAGGAAACTGAGACTACAATTTGCACAAGCTCATCGAAATTGGACAATAGAAGATTGGAAAAACGTTGCCTGGTCTGATGAGTCTCGATTTCTGCTGCGACAGTCGGATGGTAGAGTCAGAATTTGGCGTCTACAACATGAAAGCATGGATCCATCCTGCCTTGTATCAACGGTTCAGGCTGGTGGTGGTGGTGTCATGGTGTGGGAATATTTTCTTGGCACTCTTTGGGCCCCTTGGTACCAATTGATCGTTGCAACGCCACAGCCTACCTGAGTATTGTTGCTGACCATGTCCATCCCTTTATGACCATAATGTACCCAACTTCTGATGGCTACTTTCAGCAGGATAATGCGCCATGTCATAAAGCTGGAATCATCACAGACTGGTTTCTTGAACATGACAATGAGTTCGCTGTACTCAAATGGCCTCCACAGTCACCAGATCTCAATCCAATAGAGCATCTTTGGGATGTGGTGGAACGGGAGATTCGCATCATGGATGTGCAGCCGACAAATCTGCGGCAACTGTGTGATGCCATCATGTCAATATGGACCAAACTCCCTGAGGAATGCTTCCAGCACCTTGTTGAATCTATGCCACGAAGAATTGAGGCAGTTCTGAAGGCAAAAGGGGGTCCAACCCGTTACTAGCATGGGGTACCTAATAAAATGGCCGGTGAGTGTATATATAGAAACACACAACCCGGCAACCCATTTCTGTTACATAACTAATGAAACACCCTAGGTTCAGCCTCTGAACTACGACGAACCGCAGCTTTAATGTGGTTACACTTCCAGTAGTCTTTCTTGCTATTTCTATATATTAGGCTATTCCCAGATATATCCCGCAGGTATATAAACGCACACATTCAACGTGATGACTCGAATTGTCACAGCCGATAATAAACAACCATTAGGCTAATTCCATCTGACATAGGGCGACATCCAACGGGCCATGTAGAAGTGAACTCGTAACTCTGGAACAATAGCCTGAGTGCATTGGAAAAGGAAATGTAAAAAAAGAATATCATACCAGCTATAGTCACACAGTCCACAGCAAGTAGCCCATCAATCCTACAAATATATTGCAATTTCACCTGCAGTTAGTGTCCGGGCTGCGTCAAGACATTATGACCACAGTACAGGATAGTCCTCTGAAATAGTAGCCTGGGCTACTCACGCGTAGCGACAAGTAGGAATTTTAACTCTTCTCCATATTGTCAGAATAAAAGTAATACCCCCAATGGGTTTTACACACTGAGGACATTTTCATTCCTGTAAAAAGTAACATTTCATTTCAGTAAGGGCCCTGGTAATGTTGCAATGATGCAAGGTTGGTCAGACCCCTTTGTGTAGTCCACTACTGTAGGTGGAATACACACACAAGCAACCTTGAGCTTACAATCCAAACAAAATGAGTTTTTCAGATATACAAGACTCATTGTGGAAGTCTTCACGTTTGTTTTCCACCCAGAAGAGAAAAAAGAAGGTTTGATTTAAGGTAACTAAATGTTTGAGGGTCATGTATGGTATGTTAGAGTCAGTTATGTTTTTGTGACATACTTATGTTGCACATACAGTGTAGTAATGAAAAAAGGGTTAGGGTTACTAACTCTGGACTAACACTCAATCTTGTCACTCATTCTCAGGCCCCCTCTACCTGAACCACAACTAGCTTTCTGTGTGCACAAGGCTTTGAGAGCAACTCTGCAGGTCGGTGGCATTATGTTATATGCATGAGAGATAGATGCATTCTAAAATATTCAGTCAAGGAGACTTTCTTGGCTGCACAGATATGTACTCTGAATAACCTATAAAAAAAAAACATTGGTACATCAAAGCCAGTTATAATTGAAATTGGACAGGATGTTATTTTTCTGTTTTTTCTATTTAAATTTACACCTACGACTTTATAAATGTACACAAAACATGCAAAATGCAGCAGAAGCGTAAAGATAAATTCAAAGGATCTCCGGCTTTTTACCTCCAGTTTTTTAAGTGCTTTACTTCATTACTTTGCGTAATTTGGATTCACAATGGTCCAGGGACTATCAACCCGTCTGTGTCATTTAATTATGGGTGTATGAAATGAGAGTTTTTCCTCCCTTACTCCTTTAATGTTTCCTGGAATTGATAAGAGAGAGGAAGCTCATCACATTACATTGCAGAGCTGTGATCCTCCTTTGTTGCGGCTCACTCGCACTAATGGGCCTCATCAGCGTCGCAGGCAGATACTCGACTATTAGCCAAGAAGAGACAGAAGTTGTAATGGGAAACACAGAGAAGGATGATGGGGGAAGAGGAAGATGGTAGGTGGTGAGAAATGGAGAAAGAGAGAGGAGGGGAATGCCAAAAAAAGGGAAACAGAAAGCGTAAGAAGGAAAAGATAACGACAGAAAGAAGTTATAAATGCCAGAAAGGCAGATCAAACTAATGTCTGAGGTTGCGGTTATTCAGATAACCCATGACTGAGTTTATATAACTCCATTTTTATTTTCTTCTATGTATTGCCTGTTGAAGTTGCATATAATGACTGAACTTACACTTGGTTCATCACAAATTGGATTTAATAAATCTAATTGCCTTTTTTTAAATACTGCAATGTCAAGCACAAAAGAAGAGATGCATCCATGTTCAGGTAATCCCAACAATCTTCCCAGGTAGCCAAAGTGACGATGTCTCACAGTAGCCGAAAGCCAACATGCCTGGTTTACCATATTTATGCTGAAATTGGACACAGCAGCAATGCACAGCAGCTGGATTCTCACGATATCATGAGATTATGCCAGAATCCCAGTCATGGCCATGATTGGCGACAATGGCTGAACATTAAAGGAGACAGTTTCAAAAGAAGGAAGGGTTCTAACTTTAAACTACTGTAAATAAAATCAGTCAAACATCAAACTGTAAATCATCACAATGACAAATGCAATGAATTATCAATGATTGAAATTTGGAGAACTCATTAAGTGAAAACGCTTTCATACCTACACCTACCTTGTGTATGACCACATTGTAATTAAATGAAAGGTACTAATGATATCAACACTGCCACAGTTACCTAGTCAATTGATTCATGTATATCATGTACAAAAAAATCTAAATGAAGTCTGAGATGAATGGCCAAAATGAAAATGGTACGAAAGTAACAGCTTAAGTGTCGAACAGATCAGTTGCACACGTACACAGGGTGGCTCAGGGTCTCGTACACGTACAACTATGCAGACACACACATACGCACAGCATGTCAGCGTCACTTCTTCACATCACAGGATGAATAATCCATGGGGTTCAGAGGTGACGGACTGCAATCAGGAGCAATTTGCTCTGCTTCAAAAAAAAATCAACACGGGTAATTCTTCCATTTCTAAGACAAACTGACCCAATCGCACTTTGTCTGAGGTGAAGTAGCCTTGGAGCTGAGAGGAGACAATATACAACAGGGATAGTTTAAAGATGTCTCCTACTTGATGAGAACACACTGTCTTCATTCTAATAACCCAAAAACAGATCATTTTTTTAGACGAAAAGTCTGTGTTTTTACCATCTGGCTCTTTAAAGTGTAGATTTAGCAAGGTATTCTGGCATATTAACTGTAAAGACTTTAAGACAGATTGAAGGTTTAGCGTCACACTGTTGCACTGGGGAATGTTTCTGTCATGAACACACACACACACACACACACACACACAAACACACACACACACACACACACACACTACAGTTTATTTTGACCTAAATCCACATACACCAAATGCGTATTAATCCGTTGCTGAAAACTGTCCCCAACAAACGTACCTTTTACTCTTGTTTAAGTAACGTTTACCAAAAACTTTAGTGCTTGTTTAAGGTAACTGAGCTTTTTTTTAAGAAATGAAACTAGATTTAGATATGCAAGCCATGTTAAATGATTTGATAGGAAGCGTTGGGCTGACTGCCACAGACACAGAGTTGGGAAGGCAGTCGGTTCATGGCATTTATTGAAACGTTCATTGTACATTGATATCTCTGTGTCATGTAGCTGTGCTTCCACCCAATATAGTCCCAAATTAATATCTGCCTAGAAATATGTCTAATCTTAATCTGCATTGCTATTTGTACTCGTTGTGAATACGCAGACAACAATAAGTAATTAGGTTGTTTTTTTGTTGGCTCACTTTTACTCACATAATGCTAACCGGCAACATAGGACTAGCTGAGGCGCTGCCGGTGTTGTACCGGATTAAAACAATGCATGCACTGAGACAAAAAATGCGTTGGCCCACCTATCTGCAGCGAGGGGAGAGTGTGATAAGCCCTATTTCAACAAACCGTGGCGTATTTCTTTAAGTAATATTGTGGAATGGCAATTTTTTGAGTTTTTTCTGATGATTCTAAACTAAGGGAAATCTAATCCATACAGATCCACATGATGAGCCATCTATCATCTGCCCGTTATCCATCCACTGCACCATTGCATTTATCCACCCAACATATTGTCACTTCCTCACTTACTTTTTGACGCTCTGGGTCGGGACCGATTTGGCATAATTTTTTCGAAGTGCAAGGTAAAACCACTTAGGGTTAGGAAAAGATTGTGAGTGGGGTAACAACATGTCCGTACCTTTGAACTGACATGCAGAAGGAGAATGGGACAGTTCACCATCACTACCCCCTCAACCTGCCTCTTTGCATGGATTTTCGGTTTTCCCTTCTACTTGCTACCGTTGTTGCTCCTCGTAGTACATCATCTTAGAGCTGCTGCTCTGCCCGGTGCGTCCCATACAGACACTATAGTGTGATTTTGGCGTCGGTATCTGATGCTGAGAGCCAGTAAGCTTCAGTATATGAAGAGTTGAGCGTGAGAACGGATTGGTTCACCAGCCAATCACTTCATCAACTTTCAATCCACCATTCATCCATTGAGCCACTCTACCATCTATCTAGTCTCGCAAAAATGTGACATCTGCTGGCCTCGGTGCAATCCCGTCTTGGATATAGAATACCAATATCAATAGAATACCAATATCTAGCTAAGCATTGTCCATCACACCAGTCATCCACTCCGCTATTTATCCATCCATCCATCCATCCATCCATCCATCCATCCATCCATCCATCCATCCATCCATCCATCCATCCATCCATCCATCCATTCACCCAGCCTTTCTTCTTTTACGTACTGTGAACGAGGCTGTAGGCCTTTAGGCTTTTCCTCAAGCCCAGAGGCCTACTGTATTGATGGTGACATTGTGCCAACCATAATGCATTTCTTCCTGAAGAAGTCTGGCAGGGTTTGCATTTGAAGTTTGTGCATCCACACACATACACGCACACAAAGTCTCAGGAATCTGTTATTCTGATCTATTATGGATTTCGGGACCAGGCTCCGAACACAGTGGGGCTCTGATTTATCTACATGAGATTCTACTCTAACAAGAGGACTAACTGCTGCAGATTTTAAAGTAGGCACACTGAGCACACACTCACAAGCACACACTCTGCCTGCACATTTATGAGTTCACAAATCGGTTTGAGAGATGATAATCATGCAGGGGCACATGCACAAACATTTGCTCTCAGATGGTGATTTCTGCTGTGAGGTGGCCTTTCTTGTAAGCCGGTCACCTACATCAGCGAGGTCAGCAGGTGAGGGTGAAAAACAAGTGTAGACAATGCTCCGAAATCTTAAGTAGCTGATTTCAACAAACACTGAGAAAAGCTGATCATGCAGTTGCAGCATCATGCTTATATTTTAGATTTACAAATGTCCCATAGTGAAACTCGTGTTGCTTCCACGACAATGCATTGATATTAGCTCCTGCCGTTAATGTGCTTACTTATATACTTAACAGTATTTCTTGTGAATCTCTTTTTTTCCATATGAGAATTTGAGACTGACCAAACCAGGTTCCAGTCACTCCGACATGCACGGCACACCATCCAGGCCTAAAGCCTAAATGTGTGAATCCATACACCATGCCGAATATCCATAACGTTGATTTATTTACTGGATCAGATATGACAACGGACCCTTGAGGCGTAGAAACGCAGAGGAGTGAGTTTTCATTTCAAATAATGAGATACAATGGCATGTGGTTTCAGTCCTAATACTGACACAAGACACTATTGCCTGGGTGTCTATGAATAAAAGGAAAGAAATATATACATATTTTACTGCTTTAACATCATAACAAAGTCAAAGGCCAGTTATAATAATGTGTGGCTGTAATATATATATCTTGAAGTATTTTCCCATAGTCCACATTTCTTTATTTCTGTAAAATATTTACAGGTACTTTATCTCAAATATAAAACCCATTTGATTTGTGATAACAAAAACACAGCTAATAAAGTACACTTACAGGTTGTGAATCTGAAGATCCACGGTAGCCAGACAAATGTTAGCCAATGGCTCTTCACGTTGTCTTCCTTTGGAAGTCCGTAATATTGGGATTTTTTTCACAGTTGTGGTGTTAAGTGGTAGTTTTTCATTCATTCCCTGTTTAATTCATGGTTGTGGGTCACCCGTGTTCTCCGTTTTGTTTTCCTTGTGCTATCTGTGTGTATGTTATGTTGTATGCTTCAGTTTTCTGTTTTACTTTGTAATTTCTGTTTCTCCTGTGTCTTTTGTTTTACTTCCTGCCTTGTGTGTTTTCCCGCCCTGATGCGTTCCACCTGTCCCTCGTCACTCCCCTCGTTAGACTTTGTGCTTTTCTTTGTGTCTTATCGGGTCATCACCTTTCCCTTTGTCATTCCCCTTTGTCTCTCCGGGCGCTGTTGCTTCCAAGTGGTTTAGAGTTTTGAGTTTTCCAGTGTGCTGCTGGATTTTGTTTGGATTTTCCTTTTATTTCGTTTTTTCAGATTAACCTGCCTGCCTCTTCCTTCTACCTCTGCCTGCTGCCTCCTCGTCTCTACATTTGGCATTTTGGGTCCACACCTGCTATTTCCTCAGATGTGACAGATATGCTATCGCACCTCCACTCATACTCGCTTTGTTTGAGTGTTGTGCCAAACTATCCGCAAAATATACCCATGAGTGATATCACCAGTTGATGGAGTAAAGATGAAAACAAGGCCTTTCAGGCAGTCCAGGAGAAACACTTTCTGTGGGAGAGACAGCTACCTTTGGATGTGTTTTATTTTTATTTTTTACTTTAAAGCCCTTTTACGTACATACAAACTCTAGGCTACAACACACTAAAGGTCGGAGAAAACCCCAGAAAGCATGATCGTAGATGCATGTCACGTTGCATTAGTTGTTTAATACTAACATGTATGCACATCTTAACATAAGTCAGATGCATTTGAACTAAATACTTTACACTGTAACAAATTTAACATAAATTTACAATAACTTACTGGCAACAATTGTCCAGCAATTTTCTGTGAATTCTTTTTACAGTAAAGGTACCGTACTTCAATTTGCAGTATTTTGTGTATTCACTGTAAAATACAAAACAATTAGGCCTAAACACTGTGATTTTAGTTGTATTTACAGTATTGCTTGTTTTACTGTAGAATAAATATGTAAATATATATAAATACTGTGATTTCAGTTTACAGTGGTGGTTTATTTACTGTACAAATAAAAACTGTTAAGAACTGTTTTTTATGTATTGTATGTGGCAAGATAGTACTATTAACAGTATGAAACAGTTAAATACTGTAAATTGAATTTCTCACTGTAATACTGTATCACAGTGATTTAACATTAGCAGCCTTAGTATAATCACCCATATTCTAAAATATTTCAATTAATTGCTGACAACCAGACAATTGTTAACAGTTATATATTACATATTTAAGATTTGGTGAACAGGAACAGCACTTTACAGCATTCTACTGTAAAAATCATATACAGTAGTGTTACTGTGAAATCTAAAGGAAATGATTTCACAGATATTATTTACAGTGTAGATTTTTAATGTGGTTTCCCAAGTTTGAGTGGGTGATCTACTGTATATCTTGAACTGCAGAGGGAGTCGATAACAAATATGTTTTAGTCGTCTTCTTGAGGTGTCTGTGTGTAGCCCATCTCCTCATAATCAAATCACCTACTCGAGAAAAGGCCTGATTGTAACTTTTGAAGTTATTTACTATTGCTACGCTGGCCCCAGGGGGCACTGCATTGAGGACAGACAAAACTGCTTAACATCTGGAGGCGTGCAAGCGATATATTGTCATGTGCTGCAAGGAGAGGTTTTAAAATTCACAGTGGAGAGAAAAAGAAGTCTGCTGTAAAACTAAGTGGAAGCAAATTAGCACAAATTAACAACAGGGCATTGATTTTTTTAGCTCTTAAAGGTTAATGCGGTCTGTGACTCTTCTGTCTGAGAGACTGGTAGAAAAAGAGAGAGAGAGAGAGAGAGTCAGAGGAGGAGACTGAAATAAAAAGAGTCAGCAAGAGAAAGGAAAGAGAAACAATGTTCTTCTGCATTATCTGGAAGAGGAAGATGGATGCACACAGAAGTTGAAATAATTAGAGGATAACTGAATATATAAACAAATTGAAAGAGAGCAGAGAATAAACCAAAAGGAGAGAGTCACAAAGGAGGTAGAATGGGTGAGACGGGGGAGGAGTTTCTGTCATTATCTTGAGTGTAATTACGAGGATTTAATTTATTCAAATTTTGTATGTTTTTTTTCAGTATAAAGTTCCTGCAACTCGTCACGTTTAATTAATTATCATCAGTGTGCATTGACATTTTTAATAAAGCAAATTTCTAAAAAGCCAGCCTTGGATTACAACCTTTTAATCAATCTTTCAAATGGTTCAGTCCAGATATTTAGATGAAGATGGTACATTTCAAAACTAGTGCTGACAAACAATTAAAATATTTCATTGCGATCAATCGCATTAACGTCAAAGTTAAGTCGCAATTAATGGCAATTAGTCGCAACTCGCAATTAATGACAATTAGTCGCACATTGGTATCTATTCTAAATGTCCCTTAATTTCTTTTTGTCCCATTATTTTTTCTCATTGTAATGCTCTTAACATGGAAGATCAGATTGCTTTGTGCAAATGTTTTTTAATTGAAAACAACATTGGCATTCATCCTACTGTAGTGTTCAATTTCACACGTAACATTCTCACTTGGAGCCAATAATCTCTCACACAATGTAACACTGTCCATCAATAAGAGGGTCAAAAAAATACTTTAATTGGGGGGGAGGGGTTGGCTTATTATCAGCTGTGTGCTTGGCCATCAAGTGGTATTTCAGACTGGACGTGCTGTGATGATCGCTCAGTTCACAACCTCAAAACCTACAGATCACTTTGGTCTTGTCAGTGGAACCATTTGGCAACTTTTAAAAAGTCAACTTTCCATCCAGAATCTTATCGGCGTCCATTTCAGCGTCTCACGCTCGGCATCCACTCAAAACGTAACGTTACTACTCTCTGGCTGGCTCGCCAGCCCAAACGGCGTGTGTGTGGCGTACCTGTTGTTTTGTTTCCGGTCTAGCTAGACCCGGTGTGGTGTTGTAGTTTTTCTAACGTTAGCAGTTGTTGTAACAGCATGTGAAAAAACTACAAAGTTTGCTAGACCAAAACGAACGTTAATCTCTTGATTAAAAGAAAATTGATGCCGTTTTAAATGGGTTTACGTTAACGCCGTTAATAACGCGTTTAACTGACAGCACTATTCAAAACCATCTAACACAGATGTCCTTCAAAATGTTTTTTAGCAGCATTTAAGGAGAAAAATGACTGTGAGCAAACATTTCAATGAACATACGGACAACTTTGCAACATACTACCAACAAGCATTAAGGGGGAGACTAACCGTTAAATTCCAGCAGGCACGTGGCGTTGCAGCCAAACTGGCAACAAGGCTGACTCTGCTACTTCATCTCGGATGTTTAATGTAGAGCACTTTGGGATTTTATCTCTGATAGGCGCTCTATTAATACATTTTACTTACTTACTTACGCCACATCCAAGTATATGTTGGTAAACACCTCAAAATATCAGCTTATCAGTCTCTGAAGATACTTTTTAGAAGATTGACAGTGAGCGTGCGGACAGGGAAAAAGAAACTGATCAAACTGTTTATGTGGTCATAAATGTCTGGCTTATTGGGTCATATCTTAACCTTTAGTTTGAGTGAATGGGGCAATAGAGGGGACTCACACACAGACACACACACACACAGACACACACACACACACACACACACACACACACACACACACACCTATGACCAAATAGCCACTCAGGACAGTCCTTATCAGTAGCGCTGCACATGGTTCTCTCTCACACACACACACGCACACACACGCACACACAATCACAGACAGATGTGCGCACACCCATCTGGCAACATTGGAATTTCACACAGGTTCACAGTAAAAAAAGCCACACACACACACGCACAATGTTTGTGTGTGCGTGCATTAAGTACATGTACCTGTACATTTTGGCATGTGTGTGTACACACGTCTATGTGTGTGCTTGAACATGTCGTGTGTGTTGTTTGTGCCTGGATTCCTACAAAGTAAAATACCATCATTTATATTCATACCCTCCGCCTGAGGAGAAAGAGAGCAGCACACTTTGTATTCGACACTAATGCACATAAGACATGGAGCCATTTTATAAATAATGATTCATCCTTCAGGCTTTTGGTTGTCCCTCCTGCTTTTCTACAGTTTTCCCAGGAGTTTCATATCACAAGCAATTTAAAAAATATATATATTATTAAAATGTAAAGTTCACATTTCCCTTCAGTTTGGAAACTTACTATTATATTCCAGGTTTACATCTTAAAACCTTTTTTCCAATAAAATGGCAATGACCCAAGGTTTCACAGTTTAACTGGCTGCAGTTTGTTAGATTTACTGCTGAACAGAATAAATACACTTCATTTATAATACAAGGGAAGCCCAGCAGATGCACCACCAAAACCAATGGAGTGGGACACGTTGTAAAGTGTAGTGTAGTGGCCCGGAGGAGGCTGTGAAACACTTCAGTTATCGTCTCATTTGTTTACAGTACTTCTACTTTAGAATTAATGAGGGAAGTGCAGTAGTGTAAGCATTTAGATTCTTTGCTTAAAAGTTACAATTAAGCAAGTAAAAGTTTATAGTTTGTATCCGGTGTCATGTTCCTAAATGGTGATTATTGCTTTTGTAACCCAGTTATGGATAGTATAGTTAGAGGAAATAGTTATAATGTTGATAAGTTATAATTCCCTTAACCCTCATGTTGTCCTCGGGTCAAATTGACCCATTTTCCTATATCAATGTTCTTTTTAATTGCCCAAAATAACATGAACATCTCAACTTTCATTAATTTTGGGGCGTCTTATTCAGTTTTATAGCATTTGAAAAAAAGATGGAAGTGTTTTTGAAATAGTATTGAGAGTAAAAGTTGACATATTCCAGTCTGTGATTATCATCAACATCCATTCCTTTAATTTTAGTCTCAATAATTCCTAATTTCTGCTTTTCTAACTCAAACATTAGGTATAATTTCCTATAAATAAGGTTCATTGACCATAAATTCCAATAATAACTGTAAAACTAACGTTAATAACGTAGTGTTGACAACGTCAAAAAATGTGACAAACATTGAAAAAAGCATCAAAAGGGACAAAAAAGTAAGAAAAAGTTAATAACATTGATAAAAAGCATCAACAAAAGTGTTGATTTTAGATGTTGATGGGAAGACTACACATATTAACGTTTTAAATTAAGGCATTAAGATCAATTTCCAAAAGAGAGTTTTTTTATTCCTCTTTTTAATCAACTTTAGCCTGGGGGGGTAAGCCACTGTAAATAGCATGCCGTGTTTAATGACATTTTGTGGGCTATGTTGAAGCATTTAAAGCTTTTTGCGTGTCATTTAATGCGGTTTTGTCACCTTAAACTTCAACGCAAACAGCAAAAAGAATATGTTGTAATATTGCCATCTCATTCATATGCCATTTAGTGATACCAGGCTGTTGACATCTGGACTCTTCTGTTCTTATATGTGGCCTTGCAATATTACCAACTTACCCATACATACGGGTGCTCGAGTAAATTGTTTCAGTTACTTGTTTTTGTTTGCTTGCTTTTAAAAATCACTTACACTTTACCTCACATATTATTACTTTAAGGTCCCATGGCATGAAAATTTCACTTTGTGAGGTTTCTTAACATTAATATACGTTCCCCCAGTAAAGTATTCAAGTACCTCAAAAAAAAATGGTGCCTGAGCAAATAGAAAAAAAAAGTTCTTTTCTACTATTGGTATCTTAAGCATAAACAAAGTATGACACAAAACTAAATAAATCTAGACGCTGGGAGAATCAAAACGCTTGAACTTAACTTCTCCGTAAAAACCAGTCGAGTGACACACGCAGTCTCGTGGCCCGTGGACGCTGTCAACCACTAGGTAGTTGTCTGAATGTTTTAGTTTTAATGGTGCTCAGTATTTTAGATGTGATGCGTGTGAGAGCTGCTCCACCTTCTCATGCTGAGTGACCCCCAATTTCCACCGGATGCGTAACGGCTACGGATCGTCAACACCCACCAGGTCCGGATTTGTTGCGGATCGGCTGCGGCCTTGACTGACAGCTGAAGTCTCGAGGACCCACGAGATCTCGCAAATTCATGTAGGATAGAACCACAAAACCAACAACAGTTTGTTTCCATCCAGAGGAGTAGAGAGGGAACAACTCTGTGCTGTGTTTTCAACGTGTAGTGCAGGGAAATATGATCCTATTTTATTTTGAAAATTAACCGGATGTTTTATTTTGTTTCTATGTTCGACTTCCTGTCCCGCACTATCTTCAGTGTAGATATAGAAGCTCTGCGTATCTGCTCCGGCGGGCTGGGGAAGCCGTTCTGTAGTCAGTCACTATCATTGACTTTAATGGAAACCTGATGACTCCGCCGCTGTTCCAGAGTGGATCCGTAGCCGTTACACATCCTGTGGAAATTGGGGGTGAGATACAGGAGAAGGTCGCTCTCTGCAGAGCGGGGACATATTTCCTGATGTGATCTGCGTGGCAGCTCTCTCCTCCTGAGCAGGTGACCTTTTCCCCCTGACAGACAAAAGGAAACAGGAACAGACAGAAAGACATGAGGAGGGTAAAGCTCTAAAGTGACACCGCCATCTGTCCACTGCAGTATGTTGACCTGCAGGGATGCCATCACTCACCTGAACACTAGTGGACTGTTTGCTGAGTGGCAGGGTCCATCTTCCACTGTCAGATCCCCGTTTGTCCTGCATAGTTGGAGGTTTATCCAGAGTGTCTATGTACACGCTGTGTCTATATTGCCAGCCTTCTTCTTGATCTTTAGTTTTAAAGAAAAGTAAATGTGCTTTGTTCTTCTGCTTGGCATGTTACATTCAAACTATCAACTGCTACAAGTAGACTAGGCTAAGAGTCTACACAAGCATGCTAGCAGCTCTGTGAGGCTATGTTGAAGCACACAGTGATTTTGCGCTAAATGCTAATGCTAGCATGGCAACATGCTCACAAAGATAATGGTAATATGTTGATGTGTAATAAGTGTGATGTTTACCCTAATCATCATCTAACAATGAGTTTTCTTACCATTAATATGAGTTCCCCCAGCCTGCCTTTGGTCCCCCAGTGGCTAGAAATGCTGATAGGTGTAAACCGAGCCCTGGGTATCCTGCTCTGCTTTTGAGAAAATGAATGCTCAGATCGGCCGATCTGGAATCTTATGACCTCATAAGGGGCAAGGTTACCTCCCCTTTCTCTGCTTGGCAGTCTCGACTAAGAACTCCAGGGGGGACGCGCTTGATTCCTGCCGGTTTCATAATAACAGCGGCCAGAGAAATGTTGGCCGCTGTGGCATATTAAATACATTTCTGTCAGATTCATTAAGTCAAGAACAATGCAAAGAAATTTTCAAAACTGACGCTCAATTATAAATAGTTTTTCCGCGTGAGAAATACAGTGTGTGGTGGGAGTGCGTGACAAAAGACCAAAATGAGTGACGCTTATTGCTTGACACTTGCGAGCCCTGCTGTGAGTAGCTTAGCAGTTACCAACAGGCTCGGTAATGAGCAGCATGCTAACGTGCTGACAGATTCGGTGTTTTTGGCTGAGCTAGATCAGATATTTAGTTCAAACAGATCGGTGATGCTGTTGTTCTCCATGAAGTTAGCTAGAAGGGATGTAATGTTAATGTAGCGTTCTATGTGAGGTGAGCACTTAGACCAACTCCGTTTCAAATATAGCCTTTTTAACCCTCTTGTTGTCCTTGGGTCAAATTTGACCCGTTTACAAAAACTTTCTATATTAACAATGACAAATGTTGAAAAAAACGTAGGAAAAAAATCGACAAAAAACATTGGAAAAAGCAACAAAACATTGGTAAAAAATGGACTAAAACAGAATTCTTTTTCAAAACATCATAAAAGTGCCAAAAAATTGAAATAAAATTGACAAAAACATTGAGAAAAAGGTAGAAAAAGAACAACAAAATGTTGAAAGTTCAACCCACAAAAACACAAAATTGCAAGTCGACGGGAAGACAACACAAGGCTTAAATGCTACATAGTTTGTCAAGAAATAATGGGAGTAACAGGCTTTAAAAGTGACTATTTTCTTTTTAAGTGCTGTGCGGCGGAACCAATTCATGCCGATATGAAGAGTGGTTCATGTGGATTTAGGAAATGAACAGATTCATAATTTAATAACCTTTTAACCTTGAGAGAGGAATTGGGAGTCTGGGTTGAAAGCATCATTGCCACAAAGGAACCAAATGAATACTCCAAAACAACAAGATATTGTTTCTCTTAAGTTAATAGGCAACTATTCTGTTTAATGTCCTACATCAGAGAAAAAAGAATAATTTAAATCCTGACGTTGAGTAATTCTCTTAAAAATGTTACAAACTCCAAGCAGCATTTTGAAAAGCTTTGTGTACAGTGTTGAACCTCTAAATGACTTTGGGTTTGTAGCATAATATTTAATGAAAGAGTCAATTATTTCAAGCAGATATGTAGAAAATGTTCTATTCACTCTAAATTAGTAATCTATACTGTCTGACTTCTATACTGCCTGATTTCCATACTGTCTGACTTCTATACTGTCTGATTTCCATACTGCCTGATTTCCATACTGTCTGACTTCTATACTGTCTGATTTCCATACTGCCTGATTTCCATACTGTCTGACTTCTATACTGTCTGACTTCTATACTGCCTGACTTCTATACTTCTATACTGCCTGACTTCTATACTGTCTGACTTCTATACTGTCTGACTTCTATACTGTCTGACTTCTATACTGTCTGACTTCTATACTGCCTGACTTCTATACTGTCTGACTTCTATACTGTCTGACTTCTATACTGCCTGACTTCTATACTTCTATACTGCCTGACTTCTATACTGCCTGACTTCTATACTGCCTGACTTCTATACTGCCTGACTTCTATACTGTCTGACTTCTATACTGTCTGACTTCTATACTGTCTGACTTCTATACTGCCTGACTTCTATACTTCTATACTGCCTGACTTCTATACTGCCTGACTTCTATACTGCCTGACTTCTATACTGCCTGACTTCTATACTGTCTGACTTCTATACTGTCTGACTTCTATACTGCCTGACTTCTATACTTCTATACTGCCTGACTTCTATACTGCCTGACTTCTATACTGCCTGACTTCTATACTTCTATACTGTCTGACTTCTATACTTCTATACTGTCTGACTTCCATACTGCCTGACTTCTATACTGTCTGACTTCCATACTGCCTGACTTCTATACTGCCTGACTTCTATACTGCCTGACTTCTATACTGCCTGACTTCTATACTGCCTGACTTCTATACTGTCTGACTTCTTCCGTAGCATTTCTGTTCCGTGGCGTTTCTGTTTGTGGCGTTTCTGTTGCGTGGCGTTTCTGTTCCGTGGCGTTTGTTTGTGGCGTTTGCGTTGCGTGGCATTTCTGTTGCGTGGCGTTTCTGTTGCGTGGCGTTTCTGTTGCGTGGTGTTTCTGTTGCGTGGCGTTTCTGTTGTGTGGCGTTTCTGTTCTGTCACGTTTCTGTTGCGTGGCATTTCTGTTCCGTGGCGTTTCTGTTCCTTGGCATTTCTGTTGCGTGGCGTTTCTGTTGCGTGGCGTTTGTGTTCCGTGGCGTTTGTGTTTTTAGGCGTTTGTTGTGTGGCGTTTCTGTTCTGTCGCGTTTCTGTTGTGTGGCGTTTCTGTTCTGTCGCGTTTCTGTTGCGTGGCATTTCTGTTCCGTGGCGTTTCTGTTCCTTGGCATTTCTGTTGCGTGACGTTTCTGTTGCGTGGCATTTCTGTTCCGTGGCGTTTCTGTTCCTTGGCATTTCTGTTGCGTGGCGTTTCTGTTGCGTGGCATTTCTGTTCCGTGGCGTTTCTATTCCTTGGCATTTCTGTTGCGTGGCGTTTCTGTTGCGTGGCATTTCTGTTCCGTGGCGTTTCTGTTCTGTGGTGTTTCTGTTGCGTGGTGTTTCTGTTGCGTGGTGTTTGTGTTGCGTGGTGTTTCTGTTCCGTGGCATTTCTGTTCTGTGGCGTTTCTGTTGCGTGGTGTTTCTGTTGCGTGGTGTTTCTGTTGCGTGGTGTTTCTGTTGCGTGGCGTTTCTGTTCCGTGGCGTTTCTGTTGCGTGGTGTTTCTGTTCCGTGGCGTTTCCGTTGCGTGGTGTTTCTGTTGCGTGGTGTTTCTGTTGCGTGGCGTTTCCGTTGCGTGGTGTTTCTGTTGCATGGTGTTTCTGTTGCGTGGTGTTTGTGTTGCGTGGTGTTTTTGTTCCGTGGCATTTCTGTTCCGTGGCGTTTCTGTTGCATGGTGTGTCTGTTCCGTGGCGTTTGTGTTGCGTGGTGTTTCTGTTGCGTGGCGTTTCTGTTCCGTGGCGTTTCTGTTGCGTGGCGTTTGTGTTGCATGGTGTGTCTGTTCCGTGGCGTTTGTGTTGCGTGGTGTTTCTGTTCCGTACCGTTTTCTATGTCTTTGCACACCAGAAACGTGTCCGACGCGGCGCTGCTGCTGCTAGCCTTGTCTGTACACATGGATGTGTCCAATAAAATGAGATATGGGGAGAGAGTTGTGGAAATTTCCTGCAGTCACACAGTAGTACACTTCATGATAAACATAAATATATACTGATGTGATGAGAGTAAATTTAAGGTTGGCAGTATGGACGGCAAAATAGACTACAGAATATATATCTCTGTATTGACATATGCAATATTTTTTTTTAAATTACATTCTACTCCTCACGCATCTTGTGAAACTCCTCGGCGTAGTAGATTCAACAATAAAACATTGGCATCAGAGAATTGTAGTTCAACTACAACTACAAGTGTGGATTCAGGGTCTGTCGGCCAAGTCTGCATTTATGTCAAAACCTAGAGACTTTCAAACATCAAAATGTAATTTATTAAATTGTAACTGGTGTGCTGTCTTGGCCAGGTCTCCCTCAGAAAAAGAGATTTCAATCTCAAAGGGACTTCCTGGTTAAATAAAGGTTGAATAAAAAAATAAAAATAAAATGTATTTGTGCCAAAATGACATACAAACATCTTTTTGTATTTTACTGGAAACCCTTCCAACACGCTTGGATGTTGCATGTAAAATAGGCGTTGGTCCTATTTCTAGCATGCACGCATTTGAGCCGTGCGTGTCACGCAGGCAGTGTGCAGGAGCCATAATGATCTAAAGAGAACATTTTACAAATGCTTCAAGACTCTGTTGGTGCAGAAGTTAACCAAACTGTCCTTAAAGTGCACATTAAGAATGGTTTAGTGTAATAACGGACATTTATTTCTATGCAAAGGCTGGAAAATGTCCTAATTTAAAATGAACACAATAACCCAAATGTGTCACAGATGAGAAACATATTTTTGTTGGCAGTTGAGAAATTATACGATAAAAGTTATAATTTCTAGTGGAATTTTTTTTTCAAACCTCAACTTTGCAACTGACAAATGAACGAATTATTCAGGTAACCCATGAATGCACACATCTTGGGACATTTCTGCCAATCAAGACAAGTTCTCAACTCTCAGGGACGGAAGTATTTTGACTTAAAAGAAGCCCTGAAAAGGTAAAGAAAGTTATCCACTGCATGTGTAAATATGCAATTTGATATTTGAAAAAAAAAAGCCAAACTCTGTCAGTGGTGAATAAGTACCTAATCAACATGCAACTCATATTTTCACTGCTTTCCTATTCAAAACATACCCTTTCCACCTCAGTGCATTTGGACTGAAACTTCACTTGTTGAGCTTGCAGCTTGGCATTAAAGATTATAGCAGAGGTACTGCTAATTATTTTATTTTATACTCACTATTTTTGAAAGACCCATTGTCTAAAGACGAACCCAAGCTTATTGACAGGCTGACCTTCGGTTGCAGTTAATGAGAGTGAAAGGCAAGTAAACAGCTTTCTGCTTTTCTCTTCTCTCAGAGGGGCTCTTTACCGTTTGGGAGGAGGAGGAGGAGGACAGTAGTGTTGCTAACATCTCTTATCATCGCTAAGGATGCAGGGAGAGGAGAGATTTGGGAAAAGAAAGACAGAGAGAGAGAGGACTTTGAGGGAAGAAAAGAGGCGAAAGACTGGCATGTTTCTCCCCACCCACTGCCACGCCGTCTTCCTCTCTTCCCTCCATTCCTCCTCCCACTTCACCGTGATTTAAAAAGATGAGATCTTTCAAAGTACAGGAATTATATTAAGCTTTCCTCTGGGGCTATGTTGAGCTGCTGCGGCTTTTCTCCGAGCAAATGCAGCGCGGTGAGCCAGCAGGACAGAGCTCGCCTGGGGAGATTAAAATCTGTGACTAAGGGCCCATACGGCTGGGAGCTGTCATATTTGTTTACCGGTTAGCACTGTGGCGAGTGGCCTTGGACGCCAGTGAGGGGCATTTTTGCTTGTGTTTTCTTCCCAAAATACTTATCTACATGTCCGTCGGCTGGCTGAGGAGAGTTTAGTCAATGGGTCGAGGTGTCGCACTCAAACCACAACTGTTGTCCTCCTTAAAATAACAACAACAAATAACTTCTCCAGCCATTCGGCTTGGATGAGGTTTCTCATTCTTGTACGCTGGAAAGAAGAGTGTTTGAAATCTTTCTTTAAAAAGAAATAACACTGGGTTGTGAGACATTAACCCTACATTTCCTATATTAATGTTTTTTTTATCTACCCAAAATAACATAATTGATTCCACAAAACGCTCTATGTGGGTGATTTTGATTGGTGATTTTGTGGCGTCTTATTCAATTTTATAGAATTTAAAAAACAAATTGAAGTGTTTTTGAAATAGTATTGAGTAAAAGTTGACATATTCCAGTCTGTGATTATCCATCAACATCCATTCCTTTAATTTTAGTCAAAATAATTCCTAATTTCTGCTTTTCTAACTCAAACATTAGGTAAATTTGCCTTATGTATTGACCATAAATGCCAAAAATAACTGTAAAACTAAATTTAATAAGTTAGTGTTACGTAGTGTTGAAAACATAAAAAAAAGTGTTGAAAAAGGGACAGAATTGTAAGAAAAAGTTAAAAACATTGACAAAAAGCATCATCAAAATTGTCAATTTTGACGGGAAGACCACATGAGGGTTGAAGGCACTGCACATTACTTTAAGATCAACAGTTGCTTGAAAATACAGCCAACACATTCTCACTCGCATCTGGTAAAATACGGACGCTTGGTCATGTGCCTTTGTCGTTGTTATTGTCTCCTTTAGCATCATGTAACACGCTTTGTCTTAACACGCTTGGTCGGACTATTGGCCTCCCTTTGGACGCTGTTAGGTTAAGGAAAAGCTCGTGGGTTCCCTGACACACGGCAATAAAGGGACAGTTAAGGACATACGCGAAGCACGAACCCCGCTCTCCTGGGTGAAAGTCCTGTGTTAGACCCCCCCCACCCCCCACCCAACCTCCCTATGCAGAATTTCCTCCTTTCATACTACTCCCTAAACCCCGTCTAGATGCTGCTCTCCCCGGTACGTTCTACACACACGCCAAAGGACGCCTTTATCGTCCCATCAGACGCTGACAGCCACTGTCCAAACATCCGTATTTCACGCGTTCTGATTGAGAGCAGGTTGATACAGCATACCATAGAAAACCAAAGACCTACACCACTATATCCCTTTTGAGACTAGAAGTTCATTTGTTTGTGAAAAACTAAAACAAAACAAGTGTTGAACACTTCATTTCAGTTTGCTGTTCCTTCACAGTGTGAGGTTAATTATTCTAACCTGTGTTCTTGTTGAAAGATAGTCCTCTGAGCCAAGTCAACGGTGTGTCTTTGTGAATCAAATTGTACTGTCGTTATGACAGTGTTTTATCATGCTATGATGTAAATCCATCACGTTTCTCTGCAATGCCATGTATCAAAAGGAGCCACTGTGACTGAGAAGAAGAAAAAACAACCACTGTTTCTCATTGGGGTTTTTTTGTGAAAAATGACAAATGCAAGTTAGATTTTGCCCAAACTGACAGCTTTTCTACTCACATAAGCAAGGCTCTTCTTCTGTAAGAGCAAGACATGCTTCATGTTCTGGATTTGAGTGACGTTTGCTTGATGAGAATGACCTTGTTTTTATCTACCGTCTAACATTTTGCCCTCACACGCCTGAAAGCATTTATCAAACAAAACTCTTTTCCCGTGCAAAATCCATGTACTTCTGGTTAGCAGTTTTATCACTATTTCAAAAAACATAAGCTTCATGGACCAGTTTATGGGGGTGGCAGTAGCTTAGGGAGTTGGGTTGGGAGGGTTGGTGGTTCAAGTCCCAGTACGCACACAAAGTGCAGAGTGTGGACCAGTGACCCCCAACTGCTCGGGGCACTGGGGGCACTGGTCCAGCACTGGCAGCCCACTCACTCTGACATCTCTCCATTTGAGCATGAATAGGTCCTGAGCACGATCTCAGGCCTATGTGTAGTGATTACTAACAAAAACAGTGTAAATTATAAAACGGTATAAATTATTATTATTATTTATAGGTTTGCAGAATTCATTTTTAACAGTCAGATAGTCTAAACTCTGCTCGGTTGTCAGTCTGTAACAAACTACTTTGGGGTTTTGGCTTTCCACTTTCTTTCTTTGTGTTGGCATTATAATTTCCGGTCGATTTATGAGGACTATGGTTAATTGCTCCTTGGGGCGTTTTTCTTCCATCCCAGAATGCTGTGTGGACTAGCCAGACCCTCCTCCGAAGCGCTGTGGCAGAAGGTCTGGCAATGCAAGACTACAACAGTGAGTCCTTGGGCTAATTTAGTGCAGCTGCTCAAAAGCACTGAAATGTTCTACTTCAGGCCAGTGATGGACGGGTAATCTGGAACTTGGGCAGATGCCAGAGGGGCTGCCCTCATGGGCCATTTGGGCCAGCCAATCAAATGCAATTTATTATTAATATTTTTATTATTATTGGGAACATTATTATTAATAGTATTCGAACAATATTTCAAATCTGATTCAGGGCATACAATACCATACGATATACAATACAATAATAACACAATAATATACGATACGATAAGATACAATACAACTTTATTGTCAGTCAGAGCTGAAGTTCTTTTTGCCTCCCTGGGTAGCTCATAAAAAATGGACATCATATATACAAACATACATAAGATAAATGTAAAAAGCATATTCCAATAAAGCTTTTTTCCGATAAAGAGGTGGGATATGCCGGTATTATTCGACTTTTACAGGCATTCTTTGTACAAGTATAGCCTACATCTGTGTGTTTCTATGGTTTTTGCACACAAACCAACCAGCCAACTGTTCGGTTGAGATAGAAATGCATGCTCCAAAGAAAAGAAACACAGCTCCTTTTACACATTATGAAAAACATGCATATCAACAGGTTTTTGGATATGCGCAAACAATGCAATGCCGACCTTTTCATGAAGCTGGTTGAAGGAATGAAAGAGAGACGCTGTGTTTGCAAGGTTGAACAAGATCACCGCTGGAAAACTGTTTTGCACGGCTGCATGTAAATGGGAATATTAGTTGAATATTCACTTCATTAGCCATGTAAACAGCTCAGTGGGAACATTGTCTTTTCTGGAGAAAGGGCAAAAACCACAATATTGTGTGCATGTAAATATCGTTATTGTGTATATATCAAATCAGATTCTAGGTTCATGTGTTTGCCCAGTGACAGACCCTTTCTCTGCCTTTTGCCCAGTGCATGCTGGGATATGCTCCAGCACCCTGAGCAGCAATATGTGCATTGAGAAAGTAACAGATACATAGATGTGGTTGTTTTTGAATGTTAATACGGCCGATTCCCCCTCAACCAGCTTAGAGGTGATTGACAGCAGCAATCACACTTACACAGCCTAAATGCTGTTTGCTGAAATTAAACCTTGATGGTGTGTATTACTGCATGTCCCAGTTCGCTGCCAGTGCCTCTGGGGAAAAAAAAAAACTGGTGCTACTTAGATGATAAAGTGTGCAATATATGCAGGAAGTACTGATGTTCTCACCTCACATTAGATTAAATTGTCCATCTAATTGGGACAACATGGCTCATCTTTAGAGGATGATGAATCTGCACTTCAGGATACAAGCATATGATGACATTCTGAGGGAGGCAGACCAGGAAAGAGACGCGTCGAGGGAAAATGGGAAGATGGAGATGCAAAGACGCAGGAGGAAGAGGGAGAGAGCGGCGTGCTGAAAAAAATTGGAAAGCATGCTGACCGTAAAATCACTTTCTTCTTGGGGGATAATCAACTGCTACACCTCTACACAGTCAGCCTTTCCTGCATCATTACATATTGGCAGTCATATTCATTAGCCTCTTTAATTCAGCTCCAGTTGTTACTGTAAGCCTGTCAATGCAGCTAATCAATGCACGCATAATTACATCAACATAGATACAGCACTGAAACGGGAGAGTAAACGCTGCCTCCAGCTGATGGCAGGTCACAGCTCTACTCATGCTCAGGATTTATATTCAGTCGCAGCATTTTTATCCAAAGGATTGTGTTTTCTTAGAGGGTCGATATACGCATTGAACGAGAGGTGATGGGGTTAATTGCTCAAAGAGAAGGCCAAATCAATTATTGCACAACGTTGTCTTGGAAGGAGGGGGGAGGGGGGGGGTGGCAGGGGTCATAATGCTGAAGAGGAAGATTTGTGAGCCAGTGTATCACAGTCTTGTATAAAGTACTTGAAAGCAATACCTAAGTAAAAATACAAGTATCGTAACAGAAAATTACTTTGGTAGAAATCCCCTTTTAGAGCATTACTTAAGTAAAAGTCTTAAAGTATCTGATATGTACTGTACTTAAGTACCAATAATTGTATGATATTAAATGTACTTAACTATTAGGAGTAAAAGTTTAAGAAAAAACTTGATTATGAACTTTATTGTGGCTTCCTTATAGTGAAACATCATATTCAGGGTTTCCACAACCTCTTAAACATCAAATTCAAAGTCTTCTTCAACATCATCAACAAAGTATACGAAGATGCTTAGGGGTAATGTATTGGAGTAAAAGTATACATTTTATTTAGGATATGTAGTGGAGTGATTCTTGTATTTTATCCTATTATTATTTCATGTATATTGTATCCTAGTATTTCATGTATATTTATATTCTGTGCTGTGTGACTGATTTTGCTGCTGTAATACTATAATTTCCCATTTTAATGGGATCTATCTATCTATCTATCTATCTATCTATCTATCTATCTATCTATCTATCTCTGAAGTTCCCTATTTGTTTCAAATATTTGACAACCCAAAAAAATATAACTGCCAATTGTTTTTGAAAAAAAAATAATTGAAGACTGTTTTTCAACCTTTATTTATCCAGGTAAGTCGATTTGAGAACAAATTCTCATTTGCAACAGTTTTACAGATTTTATCCTGCCGTTGGGGGATTTGAACCGGAGACCTCCCGGTCACAAGCTCGATTCATAAACCCTAACCGGACTAATCCATGTGGTCAAAAATCCCAGAGTTGAGTCCCAGGAGGAAATTCGAGCAGAAATAGCACCGTCCTTCTTCAAACAATCTATATTTGAAAGTTTAAAAAAAACTGAAAACAATGAGCAGTTGGTATTCATATGTTTTTTTTAAAGATCAAATAATAATCTGAATCCTCCAATTTCAGGGATTTTTTTCAGGAAAAGTGTTAGCAGAGGTGGAACCCCCCCCCCACACACACACACACACACACACTTCAGATGTGTTCTCATACGGCAAAATGCATGTGTACCTGCGTGATTGTTACTGATTGGGCCATTTGTCTTTGATTCAACATCGAGACGTGCTGCTTTGAAAAATGACTGTAAAGTCAACCTACTGTACAATGGGACTGATTGTTGCTTTGAGTCTGAGCCTGATGTGTGTGTATGCGTTTTGTCACATGTTCCCTTCTGGTTGCTAGATGATAATATGCCACTTTCTGTGTCTTACCTGGAGGTTGATTTTATAATAATTTGTGTGATGTTACTGGAGAGCAGGAGATGATCCCTGCAGCTGAAGGAGTTGCTAACTCTGACCAAACAGCTGACAAATTCATGTGGCGCTTCAGAGGAAAGGATGTCTCATCCCTCTAAAAACACATTTGCTCATTGCCTCTCTGTTTGAATGATTTCCTCGGTGGGAGGGACTAAGACACAAGGAAGGGAGGCAAGTGGAGGAGTCAAGGAGGCAATTTAAGTGACATGAGAAGCCCCTAGAGTATGAATCCTCTTAATCATGTGCCTTAAAGTCCAAACCGGCTTCATCCGTATGTTATCCACTATTTACAGTTATATTAACATGTTTATGTTAATATTTATTTGACTTGAGTTCAGTATGTTTGATGGAGTTTAATTGGCAAATACATATGGATGTATTCAATCTTTGGTCGTTAAAGCATTGGTGCTTTTGTAAATGGTATTTACAGATTACAATGCATCATTTTTAACCCCTGTGTTGTCATCCTGTCAACCATGTCAACACTATTATCACTTTTTCCGACATTTTGGTCACTTTTTCTATGTTGTGGGTGCATTTTTTGATGTTTTTTCCCAAGTTATTTGATATTTTTAATGTTGACATTTTCAGAGATATTATGAATGGCCCATATTTTGTGATGAAAAAACTGAAAATGGGTCAAATTTGACCCCAGGACAACATGAGGGTTAAGCACCTGTTTACGTTGATTCGTTTTAACAATTCTCTCCTGATGTACGAGAGATATTTTGTACTTACAAAGATACTTACTCTGTTTGTATTTTTGTGTTAGTCTTCGCAGTTTTACAAAAAGTGCTATATTTTCCTTCATTAAACCCTGGCAAACACAACAACCTGCCTGTTCTTTGGAGAATGTAATGCTGGACATGTCAAACTAGCTGTATAGAAGACTTTAAGTTAGGACAGCATATCCAATGTAAAACCTTGTGGGACTCCTTGCACTTTTGTTGATCAAATCTGAAGTAAATGTATCAGTCACATAACAACATAACACATAACTCAAGCACAGCTGAATGTGCACATTAGGATATTCCTTGATATTCTGTAGATGCTTTTTGGAAGCAAGTATCCAAACCTTCTCATAAGAACATGATGGTGGTATACATTCCTCTGTGAATAAAGGAAGCCTTTGATGTGCCTCAAGTGAGTCAATGAAGAACAGGTGTCCTGGTTTCCCCCTGCTGGAAAATTAAAACTAATACAGGCACTTAGGAAGCTACATCAAAGAAAAGTTCAGCACTTAAAATGCTAAAGGTGTATGGAGAAAGTCCTCACTTCATTTTCACATTACATTTCATCTGACATTTACATCCAGTGTAGTCTGGCTTACGGGATGTAAGTGCAGGTATAAAGCCCGACATCTGTGAGCGTGAGAAACGTGCCAGATGTCAGGCATTCTTCTCCCCTTCCGCTATCTATTTTGCAAGGCAACGCAGCTGCAGCCAGAGCTTAGTGCCGCCCAAGAAGATTGTGATTGGTTTTAAAGAAACAACGCAGAGCATTTTTTCACCCATACCAGAATGCTACTGGGCAGCTGGTCTCGCATTGCCAGATCGTACTCCACAGCGCTGCGAAGGAGGGTCTGACTAGTCCACACAGCATTCCAGGATGGGAGAAAAACATGCTGTGGTTTATTGGCATATAAATATGTAAACCAATCACAATTGTCTTGGGCGGTGCTAAGTGCCGGAAGGAGCCCCGGTGCCTTTCCAGGATTGTTCAGGTGCCACCCAAAAATCAGCCAAATGTCCCTCATTTCGCCGGATGTCCATCACCTTCCTCTTTCTTTGTGTCGGCGTTCTAACCTCCGGTTGATTTCTGAGGACTCTGGTTACCTGGTCCTCAGGTCTCTGCAGGGTAAATCCAGACAGCTAGCTAGACTATCTGTCCAATCTGAGGACTATGGTTACCTGGTCCTCAGATCTCTGCAGGGTAAATCCAGACAGCTAGCTAGACTATCTGTCCAATCTGAGGACTATGGTTACCTGGTCCTCAGATCTCTGCAGGGTAAATCCAGACAGCTAGCTAGACTATCTGTCCAATCTGAGGACTATGGTTACCTGGTCCTCAGATCTCTGCAGGGTAAATCCAGACAGCTAGCTAGACTATCTGTCCAATCTGAGGACTATGGTTACCTGGTCCTCAGATCTCTGCAGGGTAAATCCAGACAGCTAGCTAGACTATCTGTCCAATCTGAGTTTTCTGTTGCACGAAAACTAGTTCCTTCCCGAGGCGTTTTAGCAGCGGCACCGTTACTCTGTTAAACATTTATGGCACCCAAGACGATTGTGATTGGTTTAAAGAAATGTCTTGTCACCTGCCTCTCGTTATCTCGTTACCTTGTGTATTTAATGTCTGTGCTTCTCTTGTCGGTCTGTGCGTTTTGCTGTTATCTTGTTCCAGTTCTTTGGATTTTGTTTTCTCTTCCCTGAGCTCTCTGTTTCCCTGTGAGTTTTTTTCCACTTTGGGCTATTTGCATTTGTGATTTTGGACTTTGTTCCTGCATTTTTGGTTTCCTTTTGTATGCCTTGTTTTTTTGGAATAAATCTTAAATATATTAGCCTGCCTGCCTCTTCTCTACATTCTGGTCCTCACTTCAATGAACAATGTAACACTAATGGCCATTAGACTGCATCGCAGTGACTAATTATAAGGGGTGTAGAGGCCATGGATATACAGGCATATCCCTCCAATGGACTCTAGACACTGGTGGTTGTGATAGAGGGATAAAGGAAGCCTGAAGATCTGGATGGATATTAATGTGGCTTCTGATGATGATGGAGGAAGCCTGGGAGTTGTACAGGGTAGAGGACGGTTGCATCAATTTATTTATTTTTTGCCTGAATTGACAGGGACAGAGAAGAACAGATTTAGAGCCTTGTTTTATCTGAAATCCAAGTATCAAACACCAAACGCAAGATTTTGACAAAATGTAAATAAAGAAATGTCACAAAAACTTACTTTCTGATTATTTGGGCTCACTCGCTGAATCATGAGGTTAGGAATACATGGTGATATTTTTGTAATTACATAATACAATAACATTAAACCGAGTTTATCTCAATTAGAATAGAATAAATCTTTATTGTCCACCAGGGTGGAAAGTTTTCTTTGGCTCACCAGACCTACATACAGACAACATCTCAGACATAGCAAGTAAAGTATAGAAGGATTAAATATATCAGGATAAAAAAAACATACATATCTACATATGCTTAAATTCATTAAAATAGCAGCTCAGTTTGATTGTCACTTGATTTGGTTGAGGATACTAATGTAATTTGGAATGAAAGATGTTTTTAAAAACACACTTTGCCAGAGGCAATTGAGCGTCAGTTCTGGCATCAACACAGTCGCATCAGCTGATCAGCAGCAGCTGGTCAACTCCCCTCGCTGCTAAATGGCTGCTTAAAGCTGCTTTAATTTGCTCATACTGCTTGCTACTAAGTTTTGCTCTAACTGCTGCTGCTTTAGTTGCTCCTAAATGCTTTCTGCTGCATTGATGCAACCCAGCTCCTCCCCAGCTCCACCTTTAGCTCTCCCAGTCTTAAACTGTGTGAGCGTTGCCTAATGCTACGTCTCTGAACAGAGCCATACTGCCAAATTACATTCGTAATTTATTCAATACAATTTCTTAAAGCATTTTTATTGTCTGCGTTGTTCTTGACTTAATGGACCTGACAGAAATATAGACGATGCAGCTCTTCTGTCTCTCCTCTCCCGTGCTGCTGCTGCTGCTGGGGCGTTGGGGGGTTAAGTGGCATCGGTGCATGCAGTTCAACATCACATCGCCTTAAGTCCTCTAACAGTTCATCTTTTATGTCATCAACATACCCACAATTCATGGAAATGTAAAACAAGGTCATATTTTTTCTTATGTTTATGTATGGTTTGCAAAAATGGGAACTGCTGGGTCCGTGTAGATGAGAGAAGCAAAGTGTATGCACGGTGTGTACAGTCTACATCACGGCCACGCATGCACCCTTAAAATAGCATCTGAATAACACGCCACTGACTTTGGACTAGGTTTTTTCATGGTCTGTGGCAGAATTGTTTTATAAAACTGCAAAATAGCACCAGGGAACGTTTGCGCCGGAACACGGCAACTCTTTTTTCCCCCGGGAGTTCATTCCCTAATTCAGTTTATAGGTTATGTTGTTTATATTTTATTGTGATAATATTTTATCATGATCTACTGCACTGTTTTGCACTATCATCATTACACACAGTCTACAATAGTATCTCACCTTCTCATGGTTATTACATTTCTGTGAGTTTTATTCTTATGTATGTGTGATATGTGTTGGTTTATGGTTGTCTTGCTACTGGATGCCTAAAATTTCCTTTGGGATGAATAAAGTATCTATCTATCCGACGTGAGTCTGTGGAGGGAAAAGTCAGCTGTGCGTCGGGTGCAAAATAGGAATGATACGTGTGTTGGTGTACAAAGTCAATTGCGCTTGGTGCAAGATAGGGCCCATAAAGATTGACTGCAACAAGTGAGAGTCGGGCAAATTCTGGTTAGTTTAACTGAAAGAGTTAACGGCTACATCCCAGCTGATGAAAACACAGTTAGGTGCATTGCATGCAATTAGGTTAGGGGAGTGGGAGAGAAATGTGAAGCATTGAAGTCTTCCTGAATGAACTTGTGCTGAGCTTCATTTGAATGAAGATGGATATTTTTTTATTTCAAAAATGGAGTTTTAAAAGGTGTCTTAGACTTGTGTGTCTGTGCTGAGGTCACGAATGGGTTTAGGTTCATGGCTTGGCTTTCTTTATCTATCATGAGCAAAGCCGCATTCTCAGTTTCATTTTTAATAACAGTCCAACAGGTCTTCTATGGGTTACGATAAAGGGCTCTGATTTAGTACAAGCTGCCAGCGAATAATGTCTTAATTATTTACACCCATGCAAATCCCAGAGATAAAACTCCAGAGAAGGAGGCAATGTGAAATATAAAGACTGAGTGAGAGAAGAAAGGAAAAGGAAAGGAGAGGTCATCAGAAGGCTACATGGCTGCAGAGGCATAATTCAAAATGTTCCACCATTCAATCACAAAGGCAGCGCTGTTTAATCTGTCTGCAGAGTATTCCTCTTACGTGCTGGCCATTTTCTGCGCATAGTGGAAGCATTAAGATGAAATGGTTTCTGCTAATTGAAAGTTCAAGAAGCTGGCCGTCAGGCTACATGTCAACGGTGAAGACGCAGAACGGCAACAGATGATCATGAAGCGGAAAATATCTTCCTCAGGCTTCTAATTGAAATGACACCGACAGAATTAAAGTTATTTTGGCATTGAGGGAACGACTTGCTCTACTGGACGTTAAAGATATTTTTTAAAGCAACAATACAAAACAAATTGTTAAAAAACTAAAAATTCAAATAAAACTATCTTTTCCTTTCGAACATCCATTCTGGATTTCTATACAAAGAGGAGATGAGCAGGGGACAGAAATCGTTAGAAATCTGATTATTTTATCTACAGATGCTTGAGTAAAGAGTGAATTAATTAAGGATTCGCTAAAGATTTGCTGTCATGTTAGCCGATCGCACATTTCACATGCGTAATTAGCTGCATGTGCAGCATCTGGTTCATCAACACAAATGTAATCACTGTGCTTGGGGGACAGTTAAAGTCTTCATTGCTTCTACATGAATCATTAATTACACTAATGACACAGATGCACACAAACATATAATAAACATACACAGAGATACATACATACTATCTCTCCCAGATGCACACACTGCCCTTGATATGATGGCAGCTACATACATAGCTGTCCATCTGTGAGCTAACTAAGCAGCTGGTGGTGATGATGATGGTGTTTGCCTGAAGATTTCCATAACTGGATTGTCTAAATGGTATTCCAGGACTGTGAAGGTATAAACCAACACTGTGGTTGCATCCAAAATCACATACTGTGGACTACATAGACAATATGTATACTATCATTCAACATACATCATGTGTGTGTTTGGGGTGGCTGTGGCTCAGTGGTAGAGTAGTCGCCTGCCAAGGAAGGTTGGCAGTTGTGTGTGTGTGTGTGTGTGTGTGTGTGTGTGTGTGTGTGTGTGTGTGTGTGTGTGTGTGTGTGTGTGTGTGTGTGTGTGTGTGTCACCAGCCTCGGCCAAAGTATGAATGTGTGTGAATTGTGAATAGTTCCTGTACTATGTAAAAGTGCTTTGAGTAGTCATTAAGACTAGAAAAGCGCTATATAAAAACAATCCATTCATGTTTTTGGACTCACGTTACACCAAATGACTTTTCAAGCAACTCCACTGTCGCAGACTAATTTCCAATTGTTATGGTTGGGGTCCGGCTGGCCGTGAGTTTTTGTTTTGTTTACTATTTTCTATCTGAGTTTTTCTGTTGGCCTGTCCTGTTTGTCCCTGCTGTTTTCTCTCCCTCTCCCTCTCCCTCCTGCTGCTGCCAGCTGACCGTGCACACCTGATTCTCATTCCACAATCACCTGCTCCCGCCGCTCACACCTGCCTTCCTTCTGCGATCAAGATCAGTATTTCAACCCCGGCTCTTGAGACCATCTTTGCTTGATTGTTGCTCCAGTCACCCTGGTGAAACTCTTACAAGCTATTTCGAGTCTGCGAGTGTTCTGTGTTATATGTTTTACTTACCTTATTGTTTCTCATTTCAGTTATCTCCATTCCCGTTTCCATTTCCGGTCAGCTGGCGTCACCTCTCAGACTCCCTCCCACGGCATCCTGTCTCCGCTCCCCACTCCTCCATGCTTCCCCGAGTACCCTCACCCCTGAGACTTCCCTACCTTCCCGGTCCCTGGCGTCTGCCTTCCCCTCTCCCTCAGTCAAATACCGTTTGCATTCCTATGAACCTTGCATTTGAGTCTTTCTGTAATAAGCGTAACACCAATATCGGAATAAAATCATGAGGGGCGCTCCCGTCGTCTCAATCTTTTGATGTACGGCGGTCATAAAACTCACTCTGAGTCAGTCTTTTCCCCGTTTTGATGTTCAGAAGAAATCAAATTCAACAACCAATGGGTGTTCTCCCTCCAGAACCAAACAGGAAATAGCTAGAGCTAGGGTTGTCTATGGTTGCTATGGCGCCGTGCTAAGCTAAATGCTAAAGAGGCAATGTTGCAGATTTACCAGCCCGACCGATATATCGGCCGATATTAGGCATTTCCCGACCGGTATCGGCATTTATAATGGCCAATTTTTTTTTGGTAATGTCTTTTTGTTCAAAGGACTTTAAGTTTTATATCTTAAGTTTGTATTTTTATACATTTTATTTATCAGAACTTTAATATATTTTGATGTTCTACATACAATATACATGAATAAAACAAATTATTTTAGTGAGAACTCATAAGTAACTATAACTAATATTAGGGAAATCTATTTGTTTTGTAACGCGTTTATGGATTTTTTTTTAAATACGGTATATCGGCTGTGACATCTGAATGTCGGATTTTTAAATAACCAATTATTTGTATCAGTATTGGCCTTAAAAATCCTTTATTGGTCGGGCTCTAACTGACATACATCTACGTGTACAGCGGAACAGAAAAGCTTGGTTACATTTTTCAAGTCACATGTGGTTGTAGTCGTGCAATGTGTGACTCTGTACATATTACGTATGATAGTCTTCAACGTGAGACGTGAGACGATTGTCTTTAGATGTGAGATGGTGTCAGACTTCAGTCTTTTGAAAGTCTGATCAAAGTCTTCTAATATCTGGTAGCTCTGCATGTCAAACCGTAACGCTCTACTATGGTGACTGTTTAAATTAAAACACGGGGAACACGTGTTGAACTTGTGAATTCAACCAAAACTACTTAGGAACGGTTACTTATGGCAACTAAACAACATAGTTAAGGTTTAGGAAACGATTGTGTGTGGGGATGTTTGGAACATAACTAAAGTGATAAACCGCAGTCTCCTGGGTGGGTCACCCCCCCCCCCTCATCACCACCACCTCAACCTTTCTCCCTGACTTACCAGAATAACCTCAACCCCTGGAGACCATTAAACACACTTACCTGCACAAACAACTGAATCACCTCGACCTCTGGAGCAGATGTCATCTACACACACACACACACACACAGAACCATCCATTTATCCCAGGTCAGCAGTGGGTGAAGGTGACAGGACAGACTGTATGAGGTATGGCTAGGTGTGGATGGACAGATAAATAGACAGTAGGTGTTCAGATGAATAAATGGACGGACTGATCCTTTCCCCGCGTGGCTGCCAGGTGTCATTGATCAGCCTGCTCTTCCACGCTGCATTTTTAATTACTCGGTGAGAAAACAAATTAGACAAGCACAGAGACAGAGGTGAAGCCAGGCTGCGATCACTCAGGCTTCCTCATCAAAGACCATCGATAGCAGCCGAGGACGCTGGGATCAGGATCTGAAGACTGTTCTGTGATGATGTGTCTAAAGTGATTTACCCTTTAGACACAGAGGCAGCTGAGGTCCTTTTAACAGAGAACTGCAACAACAGGACAGTAAAAAACAAATCAACAATTAATCTTGTAAGTAATGGCTACTTGGGTGTAATGCAGTTGTCATCGTTTGGAGGAGAAAGACATTTTTATGTTTAAAATGTTGGTTTAAAGCTTAACAACATGATAGTTGTTGATGTTGTATGTTATTTTAGTTCTGTGAAAAATAAGGTTGTATTATGGTATTTGGGGTGCCAGTGACTCAGTCTGTGGGGAGTTGGGTTGGGAACTGGAACAGAACAGAAAATCAGCAAACTTACCCTTAAGTTACCAGCTAACGCTAGCGGTAGCTAGCTAGCTTCGTTAAATTTTTCAAAAAGAATCTAGTCTTGCAGTGTGTGACCCTGCCCGATCCCCAGTCTTCAGATATTATGACATATTATGTCTTTAACGTAAGATAGCGTTTCATGTTGATGTATAACAATGATAATTTTCCCTTTACATGGCACATAGACATCAAAAACTACTTTGTGTCTTGACTGCCTCAACAAAGAAAAAGAAAATGTCCTTTGAGTGCAGTTTCTGTTATAACGCTGTGTGTGTGTGTGTGTGTGTGTGTGTGTGTGTGTGTGTGTGTGTGTGTGTTTGACTGATGGGTAATGTTAAAACAGTGGTGTGTGAGCCAATGAGCAATAAAGGCTGTGTCACTCTGTATTTTCATATTAATTCAGTGGCTGGATGCACCTGTGACAAATTTCCTCAGGGAGCGTCAAATTTATCTAATCTGACATCTTACCTTGCCTAGTTATTGAAAATGAGTATGACACACTCTGGGTGTGTGTGTTTGGTTACAGGGGACATCATGTGGAATGAAGGTGTAATGCATTCAGCTATTTTTTTTGGGGAGTTTTTATTTATTCCAGGCTCACACCTCCTGCCTGCATTGTGTTTTCTTATGCTTGTATGATTGTTGCTGTAGTCTTGTGTTTGATAGGGTTCACCGCAGAAAGGAGCCGTGATCTGATGGGAAATCTGAGGTGTTTTATTGGGAAGCAGTAATGACGATGTATATAGGAAGTAAAATCCTAGGGAAAACTGGAGATAATCTACTTTATATGCCCAGCAGTGTTTCATCCTGAGATGTAACTCCAATCTATGTTCTCTTCTTCTCCTCTAAACCCACTGTGCAGGGAACACCTACTAAAGACGGGTCACAGAGGAGACACTTTGTTCAACACAGCGTTATCTCAGAGTATCTGATCCGTAGGCACCGTACAGGTCTGGTGGATAGCAAGTCGCTGCTACACTTAAACATAGACCCCTGGCTGGGACTGCAGTTACGGAGCAACATGATCATTCATTTGGAGTTGTGTTTGTGGCCATGTGGTGAATGTAAGGATTCACTCTATTGTAGCTCTAAAATGTTGGTATCTATCAACACCTGAACACCTTTAGCTGCTGAATGCTCCACTATGGTCACCAGCCCTAGCCTAACTGTAGGGGGGGGGGTGTATTATGTGTATTATGTCAACTGTTCTGTTTGATTGATCCGTTGTGTCTTGGCCTAGTCTCACATTGCCTGACCTTCCTCCACAGCGCTGCCGAGGAGGGTCTGGCTAGTCCACACAGCATTCTGGAAAAAATGTTTATTGCTTTTTATTTACACCAATCACAATCGTCTTGGGCGGTACTGGAACAGAACAATGGTGCCTCTGCTAAATAGCCTCAGGAAGGAACTTATTTTGGTGGAAAATGTGTAAATTCAATAGAAAACTGCGAATGGACAGCTAGTCTAGCTAGCTGTCTGGATTTACGAGAGAGAGATCCCAAAAATGGGAAATTATGGTGTCACAGCAGCAAAATCAGTCACACAGAATATAAATGAAATACTAGAATACAATATACATGAAATAAGAGATCTGAGGAGCAGTTAACTAAATAGTCCTAATGGACATGATGTCCACATGTTTTTATACTGTAAAGTTGTGTATTTTACCATACTACAGGGGGGGCTCATTTCTGTACTAGACTATGATGTTGTGGGGGTGTGCGTGAGGACCCAAATGCAGAGAGGAGGAGACGGGCAGGAGCAGGTACACAAGAGTTTTATTCACAAAAACACCGGATAAGACACAAGGGAATGAATGATCTAAAATCCCAGGGGAGAAAAAAGCAAAAATCCAAAAAGGTCCAAAACCTAGAATTGCAGGAGCCAGGAAAACAGGAGCGGGGACAGGTTGGACACAAAGGTAGGGAAGACTCACCGGGAGACAGGACACAAGAACAGGACTATAAAGAAGGACGCGGTACAGACAGGTGGACGGAGCAGAACGATCTGACAAGAGAGAAAGGAAACACTGGGGTTAAATACAAGAGGTAATGAGGTAATGGGGAACAGGTGAGACATCAGGTGAATCACATCAGGGCGGGGCTGGACAATCAGACAAACAAAGCGAAGCTAGACAAGACAAGACAGGAAACTAAACTATCAAAATAAAACAGGAAGTAGACAAACAAACCCAGGGGAACACAAGACAGGACCAGCAACATAAGACCAGGGAGAAAACAAAGACAAAAACACAAGGAGGCCAAAGAAAGGGGAAAATAAACCCCAACAAAAAACCCAACCCACAACATATGGATTATTTTCTCAGCTGGAGGCTGCTGCTTGTTTTTATGTCATTGAATTCATGCTCACAGTTAAACAACTAAATAAAAAACAGAATTTCCATCAGTATAGGAAAATAGAAAGTCTATCCTCTAGAACTCAATTACACATGAGCACCTTTACATTTAGAATTACATACTCACTTAAAAAAAAACTAGTATAGGGGGTTTAGATTAGTTGTGACTGTATTACTGCTTCCAGTCTGAGTCTTAATTATTCACCTGGGAGCTATAGAGGTGCTAATTGGGTCTCTGATTATCTCGCAATCAGTCACACCTGAATTCAATTCAGTCATCAGGAAGTCCCATGCTGTAATTACCGCAGCTCATTCATGCCACACTAGTTTTCCTTGTTAGTGATGGTGTCCAGTCTTCTCACCAGAGGTGGGTTGAGTAGCCAAAAATTGTAAAAGTAAAAGTACTGTTACTTCAGAATAATATGACTCGAGTAAAAGGTAGTCATCCAAATAATTACTACTACTCAAGTACTGAGTAACTGTTGAGTAATTTATTTTTTTAACACAAGCATTGCATCAGACATAATGACGCGTAGAATACCAAAGAGGTAAAAAGAAAAGTAACGAGCTCATTGTAGCCTGATGTAGCGGAGGAAGACAGCTTCTTCTTCACAAATCTACTCAAGTAAAAAGTTCAGTGATTTAAAAGTACTCCTAGAAGTACAATGTTTTCAGAAACGTAAATGTAACTCGTTACTACCCACCTCTGCTTTTCACCGAATTTTGTAGGGCTGAGTATCACCGCTGATTTCCAGATTTGATTTCCCATTTTATGTCAATTTGGGATATTTTAGCTACTAATTAAGCTTGAACAATCGAGTATTCTACCGATTAGTCCATCAATTAATTGAGTAATCGGATAAATACTTAGTATGAAAATTAACGAGTACACATTGCTGTTTACTAAAATAAGGAAACCTGTCTTTGCTATATATACAAAGACAGGTTTTCCTAACGGCAGGTGAGTGCTTTGTAGCATTAAAATGGCGCCATGGGAGCTAAGCTTCGTGAACGCCCGCTTACCCCCTTGTTTGCATGCCGGTTAGATTTGTGTCCGACTTGATCCCGACTCGCAGGTTTGAGACGCAGGCGCTTTTCACGCTTTTCACCAACTGCAAGACCCAGGTGGACCCAGAGCATGCTGGGAAACACCGGCCTCTCAGTTGATTTAACAGCTGATTGGTTCAGAATCGAGTCAACATGATGACGTTTTGTATAAACTTTTTTAATGATTTTGAATCAGAGCGATTTTAACTATTTGTCTGATTTAAAGGCTTATTGGGCGCATTGGTTAAATAGATAGAAAGCAATAAACATGAACCTATAACAAGTGAGAATAACAGAATAACAGTAGAAATAAAATCAGTGGATTTCAGCGTCCCTAAAAATCAATGTATCAATGTTTGAATTTAGATTTTACCCTAAATCAGTTACATTAATGTCCTTTTTATTTATTACAGCAGTCAACACAATAAAGCTTAACACTGCAGACCCTGTAGTCAGTTTAGTTTTTTATAAGGATCCCCATTAGCTGATGCCTAGACTAGCTAGTCTTCCTGGGACCCAAAACAAAATTAAATCAGACAATATTAAAACATTTCATGACACTGAGAAAAAATAAAAAACAAACATAACAATATCTGTGCATAGAACAAAATAACACAGAAACAACCCCAAAAAGTACATCTTGAAACCAAAGTTATATTACAGTGCATTACAGAGCTAAAATCAAGTTAGCTCACGAAGACAAAGAAGGATGTCAAATATTTTCACAATAAAATATTGTTTTTATCCTCAAGATAAAAAATGTAAGGTAAGATTTGACTTTCTTTTTAAAACTCGTCTTTTCTGTGATGAAACACATGTTACTTGGGAGATTATTATTGAGTGTCGGTGAGTATTGATTGACATTTCATTCACATATGTTGAGGTGAGAGTCCAATAGACTTTCTTAAAATGGCCATGCCAGTTTTTAACTCTTAACCAAAATGGAGCCTATCTTTGGAGCGTTTTTTAACCCCCATCCCGACAAGCTAGCATGACAAAGTTGGCACCAATGGATTCCTTAGCTCTTGTCTAGTGTCATATGATAGTTGGGGGTTAGGGTTACAGTTAGATAGATAATCTATAGTTAGATGTATTCTGACCCACAAGTCATGGTTATTCCAATCAGTGCTGACTGAGCCATTGTAAAGGCAATGCAACATTGCTACTTCCTGGAAGCTCCTTCTGTAGGCCCTTGTGGTGCTGGCTGGGCCCAAAACTGAAGCATCTGCCTCATACATAACCTGTTATCTGGCGGAGGGAGGCACACGCCATCGCTCCTAAACCACTGAATATTTATTTAGGAATGCAGGTTTGTTATCAAGGTCAAGCAGCCTCAACTCTGGCTTCACAGCAGAGTCATTTACCTCCCCGAGGTGGTGTTGGAGGAGAAAGAGACAGGAAGAGAAAGAGAAAAGGGGATGCAAAGACACTGCAACTTTTGAATGTTATATATATATTTTATCTGCTTGCATATTTCCTCACACTTGCCCAGGGCAGAGACATCCAGCACAGATGGAGGAGACAGTCGGTCAACAGCAGAACTCTCTCTCTCTCTCTCTCTCTCTCTCTCTCTCTCTCTCTCTCTCTGATTCAAGCGTCAGTGCTCATAGAAAACTTTTGTCTTTGCTTAAAATTCACCTTAAGTTCGGCTCAGTCTCTCCATAACTCCATAACAACTACATGCAGATAGCACCCAATCTAAATGACTGCGGCGTCTGGCTCAGAAGCGACGATGCCAACGACAAAGTGTGGAAATCTGTTTGCAGATTTATCTGGACACCTGTGTAATGACTCGCTGTATTGTTTATCTGCAAAAGAACACACAGGGTAATGATGAATGCTTGTGATACGTGTTGACACCTCTCAGACTGGGATTAAAAAGCTTTTCTAAATGCAGTTGCGGGGGATTGAGCTCATCTTCCTCACCTTCGTGGGTCCTTGTCTTCTCCGTGAAATGGGAGAACTTGTTACAGGTGGAAATGGAATGAGTTAGTCTCGCATTGTTAAACCTTCCTCCAAAGCACTGCGAAGGTAAGTCTGGCTAGTCCACACAGTATTCTGGGATGGGAGTAAAACATGCTCTGGTTCATTGGTATTCCTTCAATCGTCTTGGGCGGTGCTAAGCTCCGCACTCAATGACGGTGCCTCTGCAAAATAGCCTCGGGAAGGAACTTGTTTTGGTTGAACATGTGTACGTTCAAAGGTTGTTTTAGTCGTGCAACAGAAAACTCCGATTGGACAGATAGTCTAGCTAGCTGTCTGGATTTACCCTGCAGAGATCTGAGGACCAGGTAACCATAGTCCTCAGATTGGACAGATAGTCTAGCTAGCTGTCTGGATTTACCCTGCAGAGATCTGAGGACCAGGTAACCATAGTCCTCAGATTGGACAGATGGTCTAGCTAACTGTCTGGATTTACACTGCAGAGATCTGAGGACCAGGTAACCATAGTCCTCAGATTGGACAGATAGTCTAGCTAGCTGTCTGGATTTACCCTGCAGAGATCTGAGGACCAGGTAACCATAGTCCTCAGAAATCCACCAGAGGTTAGAATGTCAACACAAAGAGGATGGTGATGGACATCCGGCAAACAATTAAGGCAATGAAACGTAGTCGAGAAAGACTAGGAATGAGTCAAACACCTCTTCATCTTTTTTGTTGTTGTTGCTTGTGGCCTCGTCTCCTTGTCTTTCTCCTTTGTTGTCACTTGTTCCTCTTCTTCTTCGACTGTCTGGTTAAGCAACTCGTGCCCTCCATAACTACTCTTCCATATCCTGCTCTTCCCCAATTGCAATTCATTTATTCTCTCTATAGAGAACTTTGTTGTCCCCTCTTTAATTGGCCGATTGATTGATTTAGCCTTCTCTTTGCTTTTTTTCCTCCCCTTGTGTTTAGTGAATCAAGAGAAAAGATCTTGGGCTGAATCTCCGTTCTCTAATTTAGAGATGTTTCAATAACATTTTTTCCTTCGAGATCCCGATATCCAAAGTACCGATCCGATACCAGTCTGTTAAAAATACATATATTTTATTATGTTTAAACAGCTGTATAGTACTATCCCTGTATGGATATATGATTACTGTCATTGTTTTTCAGCCTGACTCTTTGTGAAACATGAACATACACAAACGATGAATGCCACAGAACGTTCTTTTATTATCCAGTAAGTCATAATGGAAAAAAAAGATGTAAATAAAGTACTTTAAAGTGGATTGGGTTACGTTACATGGTATCAGATTGGCGCGTAAACTTCAGTGCTTACCGATACCAGCATTTTAGACAGTATCAGAGTAATTTAATAATTTTAATAATTTATAGATCCTCGGTGGGGAAATTACAATTTAAATTCTTGTTTTGTTAGTAATCACTACACACGCTCAGGACCTATTCATGCACAAAGAGGAGAGATGTCAGAGTGAGTGGGCTGCCAGCTGGACCAGCGCCCTGAGTGGTTGGGGGGGGGGGGTACAGTGCCTTGCTCAAGAGCACCTGGCAGTGCCCAGGAGGTAAACTGGCATCTCTTCAGCCACCAATCCACACTCCATACTTTGGTCCGTACGGGGACTTGGAACTGCAACCCTCCGGTTCCCAACCCAACTCCCTACGGACTGAGCTACTGCGACCTTTGATATCAGCGTCAACACATCTCTACTCTTATTTGAGATCTCCTCGCTCCTCGCTTGGACCGGAAGTTGTTCTGGCCCTCCGTCGTGGAGGACGTCTCAAAGCTTTTATTCCTGCCCAAGGAGCGAGGATCGAGGATAGATCTCTGAGGAGCTATGAGCGAGGACACACGAGCAGCCGTCCCAGAAGCCGTGCAGCTAAAAGCCGTCGCTACCTCCGCCCAAACAGCTGACGAATTCACGTGACGTGTCCGAGGAAAGGACGTCTCGTTCTCAATAACTTTAAGACAGAGTACAGAGAAGCACCACAGCACCTTCAATAATAGCGTATCTCTACTGTGAATGGAGATAAATGGACACAGCAATAAAATTATATTTTAAATGACTGAAGCTGATTCATGGGAGTTTTCAGTTGGCTCCTGAAGTTAACTTTTATGAAGACAAATGGTTCTCAAATTGGCTGCTCAAGCACTTTTTAACGACGACTCTTCCGAGGAGCTCAGAATGCGCTTTTAAACTATGTTTTGACCTCACTTTTATGACTTGGACCATTAGGTGGTAGTGGCCAAACAAACCCAGGACTTTCACCCTGAGACCGGGGTCCGTATCCTGATTGGAAGGAAAAAAAAGTAAAACTACAGGAAAAAAAAGAGTTGTGTCACTTTCTGTGGAAGCAAAGTAACGTGTGATTTTAACCCAAACCTCAATCTTTTTCCAAATTAAATTTTTTTTTGTGCTTGAACATAACCAAACTGTGACTGTTTCAGAGTGTTAATTATGCGTATGAAACCGTGCCCGTTCTCAGGTTCAGATCTGAAGACAGAAAACTCTCCTGTGGGTCGTATTAGAAAGTAGAAATAAACGACCTAGTGTATATCTTCCTATGGTTTGAAGGAAAAACTGTGTGAAAATGGAAATGTTATGCTATAAACTGTCCTCCTCGAGTTGAAAATTGAACATAAATTCATATGTCTCTCTATGTTTAATCCCTACACACACTTGTCTTTTCTCTACTATAGTTCAAAGCCAACATCAGTGATGTCTCCTTGTAATCCGCTCCCGGTGGGAAATGAATTCCCTCGTATTTTATGCACGGGGCGTTATCTCATGAAATTGTGCTTGTTTCAAGAAATGTCAGGAGACGTTTGTGAGCTGCTGTGAAACTGAACGTTGTCACTATGTCAGCACTAGTGTCACCACATCTAATCCCATACATTTCTTGTACATGCTACTTGTCTTTGCCTTGAAAAAGGTCTCTGACTGAAAGCTTGCTAAATTAAATAGAGGTTTTGCACAGACTTTAGTGTGGGCTGCCTTTTCCATTGATTTTGTAGTCTGTAGCCTGATACGGGTGAGCAGCAATTTTCTTTCCTCAAATTTGTACATGCCAATTAAAAGAAAAAACTTGTCATGCACAAGTCTGCAAGCACACGGACCTGCCTGCACCAGCTCATGCATGTATGCATGTAGTATGTACATACACACACAAACACATACACACACACAGCACAATCACAGTACTGGGCATAAAGTTGATTCATGAACTAACAACTAACAATCTCTCTCTCTCTCTCTCTCTCTCTCTCTCTCTCTCTCTCTCTCTCTCTCT